>NLAU01000664.1:0-60000 GCA_002370875.1 Metschnikowia arizonensis
TGAATATAATTTAATATAATTTAATATAATTGAATATAATTTAATATAATTTAATATAATTGAATATAATTTAATATAATTGAATATAATTTAATATAATTTAATATAATTTAATATAATTTAATATAATTGAATATAATTTAATATAATTTAATATAATTTAATATAATGTTAGTTTCTTTATAATTGTTCAGTACTTCCAAAACTCACGTTTTCCGTTGTAAAGGAGACCCGTGGTTTCTTCGAGGGTGCATTCACAGATCTTCGCATACCAAGAGGTGTTAGTAGCTACTGAGGCGGCCGCGCCGACGGAAAGGCTGTTAGCGTCAGCAAAGCCGGGGTCCGCGATAAGTGGTCCGCGAAGACGTTGGTAGATCCAGGAACATAAAGCACCTGGAATCGGTGGTGAAGAATGCGCAGCATCCACCTCCCTAACCGAGGATCGAGAGGTTCGGCGGTGCGTATTGGTCGGTTGTATTGATCGAAAATCTGGGAAATGGAGTTTTGATCACACAAAAAGGTGAAGGATCGGCCTTCAAGGAAGAAGCGGAATTTCTTGCAAGCGAATTAGATACCCCAGAATTCTTTAATATAACCTACTTTTGAAGCCGCGAAAACAAGAAGCACAACCGTGATGAGGTATTCCACCATGTCGACGGTACAAGTAATCGGGACGGATTGTCCAAGGGAGATGAGGAACTTCGAGATCCCTGGCAGTGATGGCCCACAGCATCCAGATTCGGATGACAGAGACCGGAATCGGTTGAGGAATAACTGCAACGGCTGAAGAAGGTGGTGTCACGAACGTCAGTTCCGAGTCAAGGGGAAACCCAAACAGAAGGGCTGCCGATTCAAAAGTTCCAGTGGCGACGGTGTGGACCTAGTGGCGAGTGGCAACCACTAAGGATTTCCCTTAATAGGCTATGATGCCTAAGAGACCGGGTAGTAATAAGGAAAGTACGATGAAAGGGTGCGACCTCCATGTTAGATTCTATATAATTGTTCAGTACTTCCAAAACTCAGTTTATTCGTGGATGGATTTTCACAAAGAGGGATCCTTGAGTCTTATATAGAATTTGGGGCATGTGTGCATGCCACCTTACTAGGGTCTGACTCAGGGTCAATACAATTCCGTGAGAGTAGGGGATGATTGAATAGCCGTTGTACTCCTGCTTGCTGTAGTAAATGACAATTCCGGTGAGAGTAGGAAATGGATGGATTACTTTCTCACTTGTTTGACAATGCACGTCTGATGGCATATTGTAGGTGATTTACTCCCATGGGTAGTGTGATCCATGGGGGATCTGACAAATATTATATAATATAATTTAATTAATTTAATATAATTCAATAATAGTGTATATCGATGCTTGCGTTGACATCAGACATTCTTGAAGAGATCCACATGGTTGAAATTTTCTCTAGTGCTCTACTCACTCACTATGAGAAACCAAGGTTTCATGTTTACTCAAAACGCTAGCTGTGGTAGTGGTAGTATGATCGTTTCATAGCTACGAAACTTTGCGACTTCTTTAAACAAACTCACATGCGCCAAAACATGCCTTACATACTCAAGAATACTCTGGAAAGAGTTTTTCTCAGACTCGAGAAGCCGTTCACCAAAAAGGATTACCTAAAATAGCCCAAGCTTTAGGAGTTAACCACAGTTATTAACATATAAGTGGAGCAAGAAATGCAGAGATGTTGAGCAAATGGGGGGCTTGACTGTATATTCTAGTCTACTCTGTACAATTTTGGCATGATTAATACAGCAATATTAGTCAAAGTTTGCAACTCCTTGGTTTTTTGCTGGTACATTCATCTTGGCCATAGTTGCGTCCTTCAGATACCACATCTCCGGGTACTTGAACTCGTTGAACCAGGCTCAAAAGGACAAGGGCATCATCAACGCCCATCAAAACCTGTCTCTACAATTTGATGGAAGTCCTCGATAAACTTAATGTGAGAAAGCCCTTTGACAAGATTTGTGAATATCTTCACACCTAAAAGAGCTGTCTCTAAAGAAGGTTTTAGTATTGTCAACGAGTACCTAGGAGGAACGGAGTCACGGTACTTCGTGGATATGTTATATGCAGGTTGCCAGTAGGTAAAAACTTTTCACCCACCTTGCACCTGGTGTAACTACTTTGGTCTTGTAAACATATCCCTGTATATATACTAAAACATTCTCACTAATCATTCATCGGTAGTAGCAATTATTTGGGAACGTAATCAACGTAAGTTAATTATTTACGCTTACTAGGAATCCTCATTCAAAGCAATGTGTAGAGTGTTCTTCGTCTTGTACTTTGCTTCTATTTTCTTCTAACTAGTATAATACTACAAGTCTATTTCCAATTTTTCATTCTCTTTTTCTTATTCGTACTTTTCAGGAAATTTTACAGAATTTTTGAAAAAGCGAAAACTTTACTCAGATTCAGACCAAAATATGAATTGTAAAAAAATGTTTTAAAAATTATTTATATAAACTTATGAACAATTACCAACTCTATCGATCATTAAATCTATAGAGAAATGATGGATCTATAGAGAAATGATGAATCTGTACAGAAATGATGGATCTATAGAGAAATGATGGATCTATAGAGAAATGATGGATCTATATGAGCCTTCAGATATAGAGGGTAGCGCACGACCTATACAACAGCCTACGGTGCCAACAACAACAAAATATGGACAGAAACTCATCCCAGTATTTGGTTTTTCATCCCAGTATTTAGTTTCACTTTAATATTAAATTCTTGTATCTAGTAGCTAATTAGCTACGTTAATTTGTTGATGATCCCTCAAGGAGAGAAATCATAATCTAGTTATATATGCAGGTATGCCGACTTTAAAGAGAAGACTTCCAGTTCCATCTCAAACATCTATACTTGAGTATTAGGAAGTCTCTTGGTGTATGTATTTAGTCAATAAACTTTACCAGAGCTCAATTAGGAATCAAAGCCCCTGCGCATATTATATGTACACTATTCTTTATTTCTCAACACAAACCTGGCTATCTGAAGAGACTGTACTACTATCCTTAATCTCATGTATATAGGTTTCTTGATGCTATATATTTTTTCGGAATTGAGTCAACATTTCATGACTTCTGCAAGGTTCTATCTGATTAATAGGAAAAGGAAATGAGACTTGATTTGATTGGTTCTCAGTATAAGTTACGAAGGCTTGAGATTTTGACTACAAGAAACCCAGCTTGTATTAATATCTACATTATTTAATTTTATGCAATTACAGCGTTGATGGCTGTCAAGTGATATACTGTAGTAGTGGAGTAGACACTTCACTATAGTCAGTTTTATCGTAGTCAGTCGGTCGCGACTATGGCCTGGGGTCTTCACTAGAGCGCTCGCCAGTCATGGCCATTCGCAGTCTGTACACGCACTAAAAAGTGTAAAATGGTGATGTGAGAGTATTCTAAACACTACACTAAATAATAATAATACTAGTAGTGTAGAGTAGTGTTGGAAATATTGCCTGTATGAACATGCGAGTCCAGGCAACTCTCGGGTTACCTGTAGTACAAGGTAAGACACTGACATGGACAACTATAGTGCTGAAACAGAGGTCTGTACACTTATCACCCACCCTTTACGAGACATTGATATCGAGTTTAGACACAATGATTACAGACCACTGCCCTAATAAGGCAATAGACGGTGAAGGCTCCAATATAGGGGGAGCTGTCGCACTGTCGATATTAATCATCATAGGAACAGACTTCTTAGCTTAGATAGATACAGAGATTGAATATAACATGACTGAGAACTACACTGAATCTCCTTACTTGTTAAATCCATTGAATTCGAATGAAAGACCATTCATTTTATGCGAAGGTTATGGAAACGGGTAATAGTAGAGTAGTACTCTCAGATCCCCATGGGTACTATACTAGCCATCGGTGCAATCTCCTACGTTCAACGCATAGTATAGTACACTGGTGGTTAATTCTTATCACACTTCAACCACTAAAGTCTATTGATGGAATTTTATACCAAGGTTCGTTGAAGAGTTCTTTTTACGTGGTACGCTACCTCTATATTATGTGGCCGTTAAACAATGCAGTAAATCTCCTACACTGTGCCATCAAAAGTGGAGACCCTCTAAAACGGAAACCAATTTGCTTTCCTTATCTCTCGCGTCGGAATTTGCCGTCCATACAGAGATAAGGCGGTTTATCATTCGAGACCGTCTTCTCTGGGAAAGCCATCAATGAATATACTGAGTTACAAAACGTTATAATGTAACTGTTGTAATATTTTCTATTCGTATTCCTACTAGTCTTATTTGCTTCTGATGGGCTTATAATAGGTGTAGGTGTAGTATACTAGTGTAGTTAAAGACCTCCATGTCTACGTTGTTAACTAAAAGTTTCCATATGATTCAAGCCTTTATAGTTTTTGTAACACTCTATACAAAACCGGTTTAGATGTTACACGTTAAGCTTTTGTTTAATAGTGTAGAAGAGTCGGATTATATAGAAGTAATTAGTAAAAGCATAAGCTCGATGGTTGGCGCACTACCTCCTTAGGTTATGTTGGCCGGTCTAAGAATCGGCTAAGTCTATAGCGGGGGGGGGGGGGGGCTCGTAACGGCCGAAATTTGTTGCGGCCTACATTAATCAGTCTACTTTAACATCTAGATTGTCCAATCTGCATTGACCACAGGACCGCTCAATCTAGACGGAAAACCCATGGCTTACCCGTATATGCTCTCTTTTATTACCTGCGTACTGCACACAACACCATTTTAGAGTTTAGTACTTTATAATTGATTTGATGACCTTAAGGGAGTAGCTTAGCTGATGTTGTATTAGTTAGTGTTTATTGTATTATTGCTTATTGTATTATTGTATTATTGCTTATTGTATTATTGCTTATTGTATTATTGTTTATTGTTTATTGTATTATTGTATTATTGTTTATTGTATTATTGTTTATTGTATTATTGTTTATTGTATTATTGTTTATTGTATTATTGTTTATTGGGTAGTGTACTAACCGATAAATACAAACTACTTTATCCATCAATTGTAAGTAAAATATAAACACTCTATTTTAAGGATAATTCTTTGACCTTCTAATTGGGTGATTCGTTGATGGCTTAAACGGATTGGTAAATGGCATTTTTAGAGGATCGTGCGCTACCCAATAAATCCCTTAAAAAAGGTTATACTTGTAATGGAACTCGACGTCTCTCACTTGTCACCTATTACAAGTTTCTAACCATCTGAATCACCTTGTTCATGCCAGCTTCCTTATACGTCTGTAACTTATTCTCAACATATGTCACAAAGTCATTCACGTCAACCAACTCCCCATCATTGGTATCGTCTCCCTGCCCAAGCACCTTGATCCGAATCTTTCCTGCAGGGTATTCCTCTTTACCCAAGATCACCGCCAACTTGGCCCCGGCCTTTTCTGCCGCGTCAAATTGTTTGCGTGGGTTGGCCTTGGCCTTGTACAAGTACTCGGCGTTGATGTTTGCTCCCCACAATTGCTTGGCCACCGCCATTCTTTCCATCAAGAACCCGTTCCAGCCCTCTCCTCCACCAAACGCCATCACGTACACATCCGTGTCGTTTGCCGATACCTGATCCCATTTCTTGGACGCACGTGCCTTGATAATGGAGAATAACCGCTCCACTCCAAACGAAATCCCCACACATGGAATCGACTTTCCGTTGGAAAACATCCCCACCAAGTTGTCGTAACGGCCTCCGGCTGCAATGGATCCCACGCCCACGTACTCACTGGCATCCTCCTTCTTGTCCTTAGCTGCCTTGGTCTTCAATTCTTCTGCATTAGTTGGTGGCGCAGATGCTGCTGTCACGGCCTCGTAAATTAAACCCGTGTAGTAGTCCAAGCCTCTTGCTAGCGACAAATCAAATGATAAGTGCTGAGAAATTCCCAACGCCTCAACGTACTCCGCCAACTGACTCATCTCCTCAATGCCCTTCTGCGCAGAAACGTTATCCTTCAAGAGCTCGGCGCTTTGTAAGTACGCCAACGTCTCCTTTATGGTCCCAGAAACCTTCACAAACTCGCCGATCTTGTTGGCAACTTCGTCGCTCTGGCCCTTCTCCATCGTCATTTCCTTCTTCACTGCCTCCCATGGCAATTTGTCCAACTTGTCCACGGCAGAGGAAACCTTCCTCACGTCCTCTTCCTTGACACCACAGGCCTGAAAAATCCCATCCAATACCTTACGGTGGTTCAACTTGACCTTGAAGTCGTGGATACCGAGCGCTGTCAAACCGTCGCACGTGATGGCCAAGATCTCAGAGTCAGGAATCATGCTCTCGTAGTTGCCCGCAATGTCAAAATCACACTGGTAAAACTCTCTCATGCGTCCTTTGGTCATGGCCGGCTGGTCTCTTCTATACACCTTGGCAATATGATATCTTTTTATGGCTGATATGTTGTTGCATGCAACGAATCGGGCAAAGGGCACCGTCAAGTCATACCTTAACGACGTCAATTCTCCTCCCTGATCCTCCAAATTATAGATCAACTTGGAGTCTTCTCCGTATTTGCCCGTGAGAATTTCCCGGAGCTCAAACACTGGCGTGTCGATGGTGACTCCTCCATGTCTCTTGAAAAGCGATCCGAGGGTGGCGAAGATCTCCTCCCTTAAGACCATGTCCTTGTCGGCCCAGTCCTTGGTTCCTTTAGGGGTTTTCAACAAGAACTGATTTTCGTTTTTTTTGGCCTTTTTGCCCTTGGAGGCGTCTGCTGGCCTGGCTGCCTCTTTGGGAATGGCATCAATGCTCTTGCTTTCACTACTCATGATTCTCAAAGTGGGAACGATTCTTTGGTAAAGGCGTCTGAGCATAAGGTTTTTTTTTCTGGAACTTAGTCGCACTTGAGGTCCAGGTGCACGGGTGTAATTCATTATAAAGATGCAACATGGCGTAAGACTAGAACACTTGAAAACGGCTACTTAGTCTTCATTGACCTTATTTTGCCGTGAATATTTCAGCTGCATGACCCCATCACTGAGGATCCGCTTACCCCAACTTCCTGCTGCAGGATCACCGGTCTCATCTCTGCACTGCTTCAAAAAGGGAAGCAACGAGGTTCCACCTGTGCCCTTTTCCTCACCATTGTTGAGCTTCTTTTTGGCCAAGCCCGAACGTAATGTCAGCTGTGATCCCATATTATTGACCTTCTTAGCTTGTAGAACCACGTACCGAGTGACGATTTGAATGTGTTTGTCTCGGAACAGTTTAGTCATAGCCAAACATGCATCGTAGCTGAGACTCAACTCGCTATTATTGGCGTATTTGGTCACCACTTGCGCCACATGAGTTTTATCTTCGACCATAGCCAAAAAATCCCGGTGTTTCCGTGGCATGTATTTGCGCATCTCCAGAAGGAACGGATTGTTTTTTGATTGCGGGTCTGGCAGTGGACTTTGCAATTTCTCTTGTGAGTCTGGCAGTGGACTTTGAAATTTCTCTTGTGAGTCTCGCTGTGGACTTTGTAATTTTTCATCCAACTCTTTCACTGGATTTGGCCTTTCACCGGTGGAGTGGTGGGGAATCGAAAGGAGAGCGTCCAAAAACTGAATGAGGGTTGACTGCGCATTGGACCCGCCCGCGTACAGCCGGGGACTAGTTTCATTCCCATAAACCACGCCATCTTTGTTCAACCCTACATCGGCCATGTTTTTCCAGCCCGCCAAATACGGCCGGATGCGGAAGTAGAACACATGCGGATCGCACATCTCCTCCATTCTCATCAACACCGAGCCAAGATGGTCGATTGCTTGCGCCAAGTCCTGTAATGACCTAACCAAACGAGGAATATCCTCCTCCTGTGCATGCTCCATTGCTTGTGTGCCAAACTTGATCACTCTTGCTCCTCTGCTTTCGAAGAAAATACTCACCATATAAAACCACGATTCGTCAATGGATCCTGTAAATGTGTTGATTGTGGTGAGGTTGTTGAAAACCATATCGTCTCCTATAGTAGGGATGATTTGCTTGTAATTCCAAAGACACAAGCTTGCGTATGTGGCTAAAGGGGGAAGCCCAAGCACGTCACTAACCTCAATCAAGGGTTTAGCAATATTCTCTGGGATTTTGCTGCTTGGAACATCGGTACCCCAAACATAAGCATGTGCCAAAAATCCTAGCACCTGGTAGGCTCTTCTTTGCTGTTCAATATTCTCCAACATATCTGTGGATAAATGTGGTAACTGGTCAATGTGGGTTCGGATCGTTCTAGCCAAGATTAAGGCCGGCAAATTGGCCACCAAAGTCTCCCATGGCTGGTAATAAGACTGGGGCAAACATTTCAAGGGGTATTTTTCTGGAAGGAATCCTGATTTATCGCTGACGTCAAAGGATTGGAGGTCAAACATCAGTGACTTATATTGTGTAAGCAAAAAAATGTCTCATTTAGCTTACAATTTCGCAGGTCACGTGATTGGTATGCGCTTGACGATTAGATTTGTCATGTATATATGCGAAAAGCTCAGGAGTGGAACGCAAAAACCAACATTGTAATATTTGCAAAGCCGAACTCGGCAATGCGAGTTTCAAAGTTGCTGCGTCTTGCTGCTTTCAGTTATGGATCTTAGCAGCTCTTTATCAGAAACATCTTCTTTGCGCAGACGTTTTCTGTCGACCCATAGACCCTTTAACTCCAGGAAATTCCACGCACTATTATCGATACCTCTTACGAGGGACTCGTCGTTTTTCTCTAACAATGGGACTTTAACCACTGGCAACTGAACAGGAGCTTCGGATGCTTTCAGGAGAGTAAGACTTGTCACTTCATCCGCGTAGGCGTCGGAGATTTTCGGGGAAGGCAAAATATGCAGCTGGGCAGAATTCACAGTGTTGACTTCACAATTGACGTTTTGGCCGCCGCTAGTAGTGGCATTGGAGGGCATCCATTTTTTTGAGCTAGAATCCAGCGCATGTCTCTCTGTTACTATGGATCTGACTTTTGCCTTTTCGGTAGAGCTCAAAAACAGTTTCCATTTCATGGCTGCCGAATTGGCGGAAAGCTTGGTCAAATGAACGTTTTCTGTCGGGGGCAGTGGCTGCATAAAAACCGTTCCCTGACTTGCAATGATGACATGCCTAAGGACAGAAAAGATTAAGAGCTCTAATTCTTGAAGTTTCAACGGCAACAGGTGAAACTCCATCAGAAGGTACAAAGCCTCTTTTCTGGCCTTGGAGTGGACGGTGGCAATTCCGACGTCGATTGCGTTCCCGGATTTGAAATTCTTTAAAAGATTATACAACTTGGCTAAAGAATCTAGCGGCTTCAAAATCATTTCCATCAAAAAGATACTTCGCTGCAAAACCCGACCCAAAATATGAACATACCAGAGCAATAGCATCTGTACCACCAAAGCCACGCGTAATTGGTATCTTAACAATGTTATTGCTACGTGAATGGCAGCCAAGTAATCCATAAAAAAAACGTACGACACTTAAAATCAAAAAAAAATCCAGGTAAACAGATTTGAGGGGCGGGGGACTTATATATGTGTGGGTTTTCTTTTTGTGATTTGGTTGCAAAAATATTGCTGCGACAAGGATGCATTGATGCACAAATGTCATACATTCAGACATGCACAAACTGCACCTGACCTTGGTCAGCAAGGGGGAAGTCATATATATACATATATATTCAAGCCATACCATGATTTTTTTCTTTCTTTTTTTTTTCTTCCTAAAATGGGTTTTGGCTGGCATTCTGTGATAGCGTTTTATATTCCATTCCAGCCATCCTTGGAGCCATTCCAGCCATGGTTACAGCCATGGTTACAGCCAATACATGCAGTCCTCATGTAGTTCCTACAGCAGTTAGCTGCAGTCCTTCTGTATTTCCTATAGACTGAAACAAGTAATATATCGGAAAGTTTCATATATTGCATGCATCTGTTTCATGTAACAAATAGGGAAGGCTTTACCCCCTAAAATGTATTGGTTGCTTCCACGACCGCCTCGTCTATAAAAAAGCTAGCGCGCCCCTCTCTATCTTTTACCAAATGGAAAGTGTGCGCTACCCTGCAAAAGTGCAGTATGAAAGCTATTCAGCAAATTCGCACAGTCAACAACATCCACCACCTTCCTACTGGAAACCTCTTCCAACGCAGATAGAATCATAAGCCAACAATTTTCTTGAAAACAAATCAATTCAGGGAATTTGATTAGACAAGAAAAAAAGAAAAAACAAACAAACAAAACAATACCCCAGTCTTTTCAATTAGCATTGCTTTGAGATAGCAATTATCGAAGTCCTAAACCTAAAGCTTGCACAGCCTCTCAATTCAATAAAAGATGTCGTTCAAGGGTATTAAAAAGACCATTGTGCGTGCTCCGCAATCATTTCGCCAGAAGTTGAATATGGGAGAAATCACTCAGGACGCCGTTTATATGGACGCCGAAAGAAGATTTAAGGAGCTCGAGGTGGAAACCAAGAAATTAAGCGACGAGTCCAAACGTTACTTTACCGCAGTCAACGGCATGTTGGATTACCAGATTGACTTTTCAAAGGCCATTGAGGAGATCTATAAACCCATCAGTGGGCGTTTGTCGGACCCGAAGGCCACAGTCCCGGAGGATAACCCCGAGGGCATTCGTGCGGCCGAGCAGTATCGTGAAGTTGTTAAGGAGTTGAAGGAGACGTTGAAACCAGATTTGGATCTTATTGAAAAGAGAATCGTGCAGCCTGCGCAGGAGTTGTTGAAGGTGATCGACAACATCAGGAAAATGGCCACCAAGAGAGACCACAAGCAGGTGGACTTGGACCGGCACAAGAGAACGTACCAGAAGTATGTGGACAAGAAGGAAAGAACCGTCAAAGAAGAGGAGAAGATGTACGCAGCCGAAGCAGAGTTGCTGGTGGCACAAGAGGAATACAACTACTACAATGAGATGCTTAAAGAAGAGTTGCCGATTTTGTTCCAGATGCAGCGTGACTTTATCAAACCTTTGTTTGAGTCTTTCTACTACATGCAGTTGAACATTTTCTACACGTTATACTTCCGCATGGAGGAATTGAAAATCCCATACTTTGACTTAAATCTGGACATTGTGGAGGCGTACCATGCCAAGAAGGGAAACATTGAGGAGCAAACGGATGCAGTGGGCATCACCCATTTTAAGGTGGGACATGCAAAGAACAAACTAGAGATCACCAAGAGAAGACACCAGAGAATGTCCGGTGGGTCTTCTGATTCGCCACTGCTGGCCTCCAGCGCTACAGGAACACTTCCTCCCTACACACCCGGTCAGGGTCAATATGCGCATCAACCCGGCAACGAAAAACTGCAGTACAAGCCATCTGGGGGGTACCAGACATATCCATCGCCAGTGCAAAGTCCAATACAGCCGCAATACCTGGCTCCAGCCACTCAATATGGACAGCCTGGACAGCCTGGACAGCCTCAAGTGACTGGACAGCAATATGGACAGCCTCAAGTGACTGGACAGCAATATGGACAGCCTCAAGTGACTGGACAGCAATATGGACAGCCTCAAGTGACTGGACAGCAATATGGACAGCCTCAAGTGACTGGACAGCAATATGGACAGCCTCAAGTGACTGGACAGCAATATGGACAGCCTCAAGTGACTGGACAGCAATATGGACAGCCTCAAGTGACTGGACAGCAATATGGACAGCCTCAAGTGACTGGACAGCAATATGGACAGCCTCAAGTGACTGGACAGCAATATGGACAGCCTCAAGTGACTGGACAGCAATATGGACAGCCTCAAGTGACTGGACAGCAATATGGACAGCCTCAAGTGACTGGACAGCAATATGGACAGCCTCAAGTGACTGGACAGCAATATGGACAGCCTCAAGTGACTGGACAGCAATATGGACAGCCTCAAGTGACTGGACAGCAATATGGACAGCCTCAAGTGACTGGACAGCAATATGGACAGCCTCAAGTGACTGGACAGCAATATGGACAGCCTCAAGTGACTGGACAGCAATATGGACAGCCTCAAGTGACTGGACAGCAATATGGACAGCCTCAAGTGACTGGACAGCAATATGGACAGCCTCAGACTCAGTATGGACAACCAAGTGATCTTCCTTCATACAGCGCCATAGAAAAAGCCCCAGCCCCAGCCTCAGCACCAGAGACATGTACGGCATTATACGACTTTACAGCACAAGCGGCAGGAGATTTAACATTCACAGCAGGTGCTATTATTGAGATTATTGAAAAGGGCGATACCAGTGCTTGGTGGACAGGAAGATACAATGGGCAAACGGGATCGTTTCCAGGGAATTACGTGCAATTAAACCAGAAGTAGCCATGAATGCTAGGAGGCTACGAATACAGCAATTTAAAGGAGTTAATGGAGTCAAAAGAGTGCATAATCATCCATCAGTGCAAGTGATTTCGGACTCAAGATTTGTCAGCAATTATTGAGGGAGAAAAAAAAAGGGAAGGTGGAGAGTGAGAATTTCTCAGCAATTGACAAGAGATATTCTCAAAGATTAGGAAAGATACGACCTTTATGTCATGCATAAACCTGCATAGAGACATGAAGAAATGGAAGATTGAAATAAAGCCGGTCGTGATAACTGCACGCGAGGCGGTTCACGGGAGGTCTCGTTATCTGCACCTACTAGATTAAACCGAATTTCTTTTTTAGAGCATGAAACTTAGACTCAGGCAACGAGAGAATATGATACAAGAGCAAAGAAAGAGGCTAGGCGAAATTTTCCCGAAAAGGTAACATTTGCTCTGTGCTGCATAGTTCGTGGTGAATGTTCGCTAACGGTGACTGAGTTTGGCATCCGAGACAGCATTCCGAAGTCCGCGAGATTTCTTATTGCGCAACAATAGCCAACGCAGGTTGGCGCTCGATGCGGATCATGCATGAACGCACATGATGCAGTGGAGTAGGCAAATTCGAAGCGGCTGTTTGAATACAGGGTAGTTTTGTGCAGCATGATTCGTCGACCTGGCGTGTTTATAGTTGACTGACGTATCAGACATGGCTGCAATTGACTGCACCAGTGCCTGGTTCTTGGAAAATGCAGATAAAAGGTAGTGCGCCACTAAAAAGCAAAGTATGGCCAGAAAAAGGAAAGGTTCATACTGAGATTTCAAAGGGGGGAGGGGAGTAACGAAGTGACAAGAAAAACCTGTACATCCCACATACCAAGTGACTCGTCAGTGACCACCTCGTAGTTCCAGGTTATGAGCCCCGTAAATGCAAGATATTCTGCAGCCACAATATCTGCCAAGCAAAGTACAGTAAGAAAGAACGGATTCGTATATCTCCGGATTGCGTCAGATGTTTTATGTGGACTAACGCACGTCGAAGAATTCGGCACACCGTTCATGGGAACCCTGCATAGGCCAGCAAGATCTTGGCCTTACTTACATGAGGATGCATTGCAACTTTAGAAGTGGGCCGATTAATAGCACCATGCCCCCACGAAGCGTGGAAGGGTGGGAGGGGTAGAAGTAGAAGTAGAAGTAGAAGTAGAAGTAGAAGTAGAAGTAGAAGTAGAGCACAGTAAAGCAAAGCACAACCAAGCAGCACAACTAAGCAGCACAACCAAGCAGCACAACCAAGCAGCACAACCAAGCAGCACAACCAAGCAGCACAACCAAGCAGCACAATCAAGCACATCCAAGCACATCCAAGCACATCCAAGCAGCGCGCAGATGCACCTCCTCCACATCAATCTTTTTTTCCCAAAAGCAACGGATCACTTCTACGTGCCTTGCTTATGCTTAGTTGGTGCATGCTGCACGCGCAGCGCACCGGGGGCAATGTGCCTATCCCTCTCCAAGGGCCCCTACCCTTATAGTTATATATGAGCGTCCTCCTCCCCCGCCCCCCTCTGACACCAGCAATTTTTCTGCCCTCCCTCTTTTTCTCCCTCTCTCTCCCAAATACCCCCTACACCCTTTTCATCTTCTCTCTCTCTCCCCTAATCCCCCTACACCCTCCCACCATACTCCAACGCCGTATCCAAACTTATTTAGGGGCATGTCCAAATACTCCAAAAAAGCGTTGGCCTCTAAGGTCAACTCGGTCCGGCCATACAAATCTCGTACAAAGAGACCCTGTGATTTTTGTCGGCGAAGAAAAACTTGCTGCATCATAGAAGAACTGACGCCTTGTATGGCATGTGCTCTGTTGAATAAGGGAGTGTGTACATTTCTCGAAGAACCAGTGAAACGAACCAAGAAGTCAGGACTGCCGAATACGGAAAAAACCGTGGCGGTTAGCAGACGGACCTCGGAACCCCATCCCGATGTGAGGCACGTGCGACAACAACAACAACAACAACAACAACAACAACAACAACAACAACAACCGGAAGATCTGCCGCAATCCACGCCTGCAGAGTACCTAATGTCTTATCCACAAGCCACACAGGCTGAGCCTGTAGAGGGTGGATACGGGATGTACGGGTCTGCATATGGTTTTACTTATGACTCTACATATGGGATTGGGTTAGGCTCTGGTTCAGGGTTAGGCTCTGGTTCAGGGTCAGGTTCTGGTTTAGGGTCAGGCTATGGTTTTGATTATTATGACAGCATTGGTCATCCGTTCTACCAATCCTTGCAGCTACCGCCATACCCAATAGCTGGCAAAGAAGCTGACGAAGAAGCAGGAAAAGGACAAGGTGATTCAGGACAAGGTGAAACAGGTGATTCAGGTGATTCAGGTGATTCAGGCGAATCAGGAATATCAGCTCAATCAGGAATATCAGCTCAATCAGGAATATCAGCTCAATCAGGAATATCAGCTCAATCAGGAATATCAGCTCAATCAGCTCAATCAGCTCAATCAGCTCAGTCAGCTCAGTCAGATTCATCTCATTCAGCCCATTCAGATCCTGCTAAATTGTTTAGTCCAGACAGTTTGCTCGGAGTCAATATTGATTGTCATGTGGGTCAGTCTCTGGACCGAGGAACCCGCAACCAACAATTCCCTCACCGCCTACTGCTAGATTATGAGGTGCGAAACCCAAGTGATCACTCACAAATATTATACGAGTCGTCGTCGGATTTTAACCAAAGCAGACTCATGAGTGTGGCATCCATCTCTACGTTCAATACGCTGCGCAACCCCAGCGTGATCCTGCCAATGAGCGTGCCGGATTCAGCTGCGCTGGCGGCGGCGATTCCGACCGGGTACTTTGAGCTGAAACCTGCGTTTCTCAAGGCCCTGCAGCTGCTGTTTCTGCAGCTGATCCCGCAGTACCAGCAGCAGCTTGCGCAGCTTACGCAGTTTCCGCAGTTTCACTACCTGCAAGTGCTGCATAATCATATCAATGTTGATGGAGACTACGGCTCGGATTGCTTTGGGTCACATGCCACCCAGGGCTATGAATACGCTTGACTCCAGATTGATATCTATGACTTGATAGCTATGACTTGATAGCTATTGGACTCAATTATGCTGGACTGTGCAGAGGCTCGCGCATCGCGCATACAATCCCGGTGTAAGCAAGCACAAAACTTAACTAATCACACCTGTGCATCGGTCCACTTCATTTCTTTTTTTAGCTTTCTCTTTAGCTGTACTTAATTCTTAATGACATTCCCACACAAATGCTTAAAACCCCTTACAGCCCGTGTACGCTTTTCTTTTTATACCGGCAACTATAGGCGATGCAATGTACAATGCGCCATGCGATGCTTAACGCAACTTAGAAATTGTGCACTAGCCAAAAGATGGCGTCAACTTGCAAAAACGTTGAACTTTTGAAGCACAGACCACTTGACACAGGCATGATTCATCCGTTTAAACTTGCTCTTTTTTATCACACGTGCACGCTTACTAAGTTCTCGTGCATTGCAGGAGTATGTAAAACGCGCATGCACCATGTGCAGGTCAAACATTCATAAGCCCTTTCCCATGGCCCGAGGGTCATGGCCCCGTGGATTTTTGACAAATGCGGAGTTTTTTTTGTTCAAAATGCAAAATTTTAACTCATGTGCACTGCTGAAAAATGCAGATATGCAGGAGAGCTGACGAATGCCAAGACTTTGGAAATGCGTGGGTCTCCCTCATGCGGAGCCCAGTGGTAGATGCAGGTGTCCCACATGCGGTGGTTTTCTGTGATAATGAAGCTGGTCTCCACATGCGCAGGGCTCAAAAATGCGCAGACCACCAGATATCCATGCAGATATCCATGCCCTCATGCCCTCATGCCCTCATGCCCTTGTCCATCCCTTGCTTTGGAGCCACTTCGGGCCTGCTCAAACGAGTACCTAGCCATGCACAGAGCCTTCGCCCCTATGGGTACTTCTCTATCCACTCGCAAATATGCTGGCTTACCAAGTCCGGCTTCTCTCGGTGCAAAAAGTGACCCACCCCATGCACCAAATGCACGTGGACGTTTTTGGCCGTCTTTATCAAGATCTTAGTTTCCAACTCAAATAACTCTTTCACCATGCACCCATCTTGATCTCCCCCCATTATCAACGTGGGCACCTGTAGGAAATCTACCTGCCACTTTGTTTCCTGGAGCCGTTTCCACGGGATAAGATTGCGGTAGTATGCAGTCGCCGCATGCACCACTCCGGCCTGGGAAAAAGTTCTCCGAACACTCCCTATTTCCTTGCTAAAATCCCACCCTGGTGACCAGTACTCCCACAAACTGTCAATATACCCCGGCTTAGTCACGTCACTAAGCACTCTACCATAGAAAATGCGCGACTGCATGCGGACCATGTAGCTCAGACACCATATTTGCCTGGGGGCGTGCCACACTATCTGCCATAAAGTTAAATTGGCCAAATATGGAATGGCTAATGTAACCATTGAAGCAATAAGGTGGGGGTACTTGGATGCAGTCTTGAACGCCACGATGGCGCCCCAGTCATGACCAACTAAGTGCACTCGACGCAGGTTGTGGGGGTTGACCGTCTCTATCCACGCCTTAACATCCTGGGCTAGCTCGTACATGCAATACTCGTTGTCTGGACCCTGCGAAGTTTCCTCGTAGCCTCGCATTAGTGGCACCACTATCAACGTGTCGGTGAAATGGGCCTGGACTTGGGGCACAACCTGCATGTAGCTCTCGTTGTTATCGGGGAACCCATGCAACAAAAAAATTACCCGTTGATAAGAATTGCCCCCTATTAAATTTTGCGGATGGGAAGACAAGCAAGTGAACAGACGCTTCTGGTTTTTTAAAATGATGGTATGCATGGAATCTGGGAAGGGAGGAAAGAATCAGGGGTGCGGCTGTATGCAGGCGGAACAACAACTCTGTGCAGACGGAACCTTTAATAAACAACCCTATGCAGGCTTGCAATCAACAATAGATGTAAGACAGTCTGCAGTAGCGAACTATCAACAATAACACGTATGCAGTATAAGACAGTATTGGATGCTCTAACAGTAAGGGTTTGGTAGTATGCAGTATTCCCAGTTTAACAACTTTGACGTAGCACAATATGCAGTAATTCTGTCCCTATGATTTTCCGACTGTATGAGTTTACGACTATGTTTTTCCGACTGTATGAGTTTCCGACTGTATCAGTTTCCGACTGTATCAGTTTGCCTATAAAGTATTCCTGAAAGTATCAGTTTGACAGTATCAATTGACAGTATCAATTGGCAGTTTTCAGTATAGCCAAAAATCTTAATATTAAAAGCTGCCTTGACTGCGAAGCCGCTTTATATAGTCCATATTCCCAATCACATGCTTCGCACGCTCACTATTGAGCACTCGTTAGATTTCCAACAACTTCTCCACATAATCTAGTGAATCCCTAACACCTCCACAATCTTCAAATCTCTAATGTCTAACACTAGCGAGTCCATTGACTGACTGTAGTGTCATGGATAGTTAGATCTTAATTAGGGATGTTTTCGTTGATGGTTTCTCAACAGTTTAGACTTTAGGAGGCAAGGTATTTCTTGGCCAGCCCGTCGAATCCTTATCATGAGCAATTGGAATCGATGTATGATTGAGTGTAGGCTTTAACCGCTGGGTAGTGTGCTTCCATAAGATATGGATGGATGGATGGATGATATACATGAGTATCAATCTACCCACCTAAAGACAATGGATGGCATTAGGTCGAGCTTAGCTAACGGAGTCCTTTGGACTACACTGGATCTGCCTTGTTCAACGAGAATTCACAGAGTAGCCTACAAGTAGGCCAATGGGTATTGTGATATCGAGCATCTGACAGTATTATCGATATATGGATTTTATCGTAAGCTCATTAACAAATGTGATTTAGAGGTATGTTCAACTAGTGATTATCAGCTCAGAGAAGTTCAAAGGTAAGTTCAACTGGTAAGCTCAACGTATCATGGATATATGGATGTTATGGAAATTATCGTATTATTGTAGTATCGATTGGGTATCGATTGGTAGTATCATCCATATCATGGATGTGGTTTACGGATGTTGATTCTTATTGTGGGTCCTACTTAATTAGTACTCATTAATGTGGGAATCAAGGTTTATATAGACTTTGGCGGTAATTGTACATACCCCTTGTGATTTCTCAATCCGGAAATTGGCAACCCATCTGAAACACCCAGTGTAGGGCGTTGCATACTTCATGTACTCACTTAAACTTCAGCACTCAACATCCATTATCTATAAATAGCCGGATGGGTGTGGTACCTTTGAGGATATTTTTTAGTCCATTTCTTCAGTCCCTTATCAGTATACGACTCCTAGTCATATTTAGTGATATCTTATCTCCTGCCATCTAGTATAAGTGTAGATCTTGGGGTGCTTTACTAGTTAGTTATGTCATTTTTAATGGCTTTCAACTAGTGGGAATCGAGGGTTTTTATAGACTTTAGGGAGGGGAAGCGCCACTTTTGAACCAGTCAATTTGCATGTGAAAAGGAAGGTTTTGTGATTGTGCATTATAGGCTGTAAAAACCAATTGGGTAGTGAACTACCCCGCTCTACATATCTATACATATGATGATTTAGTGAGTATTTTCTAGCACACTACCTTCAGGTTATTTATAGATAGTGGGAGTTGAGTGCTGAAGGAGTACAGGAAGTATGCAGCGCGCTACACTAGGTGTTTCAGATGGGCTGCCAATTTCCGGATTGAGAAATCACAAGGGGTATGTACAATTACCGCCAAAGTCTATATAAACCCTGGTTCCCACTTCTATGAATCCATGAACGATGAACGCAATTATTACGTACTGACACACGACTAGAATCCAACATATACTGAAGATTTTTCCTAATTTCCTAATTGTATAGTGATCTAATTATCCTATTTGATCCTATTCTATAATGATCCTAATTATCCTTTTTCCTAATTCACATACTTATTGGAGCCTGTATTAGTTACTTATGTTCATTTTTAATCAATCTAGCGTGCCCAGCCTAGATTGTCGGTCTGTTAGTGGAAGAGAGATTAGAAAGGAGGAGTGAAACGAACATGCCACCATGGCCATTGTTGTTTGGACTCAGTGCAAGAACACAGCTTACAAGCAAATCGACCAATTATAAGGAGTCTTCAGTATGGCAAAGGGGATGATGATTTTCCTGGGCGTTTGATTATGTGGTATTTTGATTTTCGAGATCGACGAGTAGGGAAAGTGGGATTTTTCCTGTCATCTGTCTGTACCAGTGAAAGAAACTTATATTGCAACCATTTGATGAGGGAGTTACCAACAGTGTATTAGCTAATGTCTAATGGGTAAAACATTACGTAGAATTGGGCTTACACTACTCCATCACATGCAAATTGACTTATGGAAAGCGGGGTGAAGCCAAGGGAATAGAACATCCCTAAAATATAAACCCCCATTACTTACTACGAACCCATCAACGATAAATGTCATTAGGTACACAATGCTCAAGAATCCAACACTTGCTTATACTACTGTTAGATGGTTATTTCCTACACTGAGCAGACATGACGTCATGTTGAGTGGTAGTAGACAGTAGCAGTAAACTAAATCGTAGATAAATGGAGGTAATGCTAGAGGTCATTTGATAATATGGGTCTCATAATCTTCCGTATAAAAGTAATTTCCAAAAGGGATACGAGGACATAAACCCGTACACCATCTACAACACCCTTTTTCCTGTTTAGTAGAACCTTTTTGTTAGGGAGGGGACGTTTTTTGTTCTTTTTCTGATTCTTTCATGAACTGGGATAAAGAAATTAATAAGCTCGTTGGGTGCTTAATAGATCCAATATAGGAGTTAGGTCTCACGCAGAGCCATGAAACTACCTTCCTTTTGTCAAAACTAGACTAGGGACCTCGCCAAAGGCTCAGAAGCTGATAAATGGAAATCCTAGTGTTGTAGTCTGTAGTCTTGCAGAACATAGTAGACAGTAGACAGTAGACAGTAGACAGTAGACAGTAGCAGACCATAGCAGACAGTAGTATACTGTAGACTATGTAGACTGTAGACCATAGTAGATTATTTTGGGTGATTGAATTTGGAGCAAACCCTTGGGGAGGAGTAAATTTCGGCGGAAATTGTCCACCGGGAGGCCTGTACCTCATACACGGTGGAATCTCTACCTTTCCCTGGGCATTTGTTCCTAAGAGTTTGGGCTGGGCCCGGGAAAATGCCCCACAGAAGTCTGGATTCCCGGCGGATATATTCCTAGAGGAAACATTCCTGGAGGATGAGCTTGCATGTTGGGGGGAGGGCCCATCATGTTGATAGGCTGTTGGCCTGCGTATGAGAAATACTGGCCATTTGGACCCTTAGGACCCAATAGTCTGTTTGGACTGATACCATTTGGATTTGGATTTAAGCCACTTGGCTTACCACTTTGTTTCTGTCCTGGGGTTTGACCTGGATTTTGAACTGGATTTTTACCTGGATTTTAATCTGAGGGTTGACCTGGATTTCGACCTGGGGTTTGACTTGGATTATGCCCATTTTGATTCTTAGATCCGGTTCTTTCGTCCTTTTCTTGATGTTTTTGAGACGCCTCTTCCGTCTCTTTTACTAAGTAACGACATAAAGAAAGAATCGTTATTTGAAGACAGTAAATTCACGTTGGGGAAGAAAGATATCAGTTTGCTGCAACCCGGGTGGAGGTCCGTTCCTGATGGAGCCGTTTGGCGCCAAGCTTTGAACATTTATGTTCTGGCCATTCATACTCTGACCAATCATGTTCTGAGGAAAATGGTGCGGTGGCATTCCTGGGGGCGGCCCTTACCTTATCACAGGGGCCTTTAGATTGTGGTTTTCAAAAGACCGAGGGCCGGGGCTTGATGCTCGTACAGTAGACAGTAGACTAGACCGTAGACTAGTCAGTAGAACATAGTAGAGCATAGTAGAACATAGTAGAACATAGTAGAACATAGTAGAACATAGTAGACTATAGTAAACTGTAAGAAGCAGTAGACCAGAGACCAGACAGTAGACAATAGTAGACATAGTAGACACTAATAGGCAGTATACAAACACTAGACCATAGTATACCATAATAGACTAATCGTCAGCAGATAGTAGACTAAACACTAGATGAATAGGATAACCTCCAGTATTTGTTCAAATTTCAGTTCCATATAATAATTTTCATAATATTCTGAATAGAAATAATCAAGTAACATTGTTCGTATTGATAAAGCTTGTGTTTTTCAAATGAACTACGTTCACATAGGAGCGGGCGAACCCCTCTTATATAGTTTTCCAAGAAGGGGCATCCGGTGGCAAAAGTTGCTTTTGTACCAAACATGATGCTTCATGATTATGCAGCCTGATGGTGGGTAATGTGCAGGAGTGAAACGAGGGGTTGCATTTTGATGTCCCCTAACTTGTCCCTAAGCTGTTCCCAAGCTGTCTCAATGAACATTGACAGTCCTTCAGTGGCATCCGTTGATTATCGACAATATACTAGATTCAAGGTGTGCATAGAATACCATTCTTTCCAGGGTTAATTGGACGTGATTAGTGAGTATTGTATATTGGTCATGTTTCATTATTCAAACGTGCAGAAGTGCATTCAGAATTACAGCCAACCTGTGTATATTATAGAAAAAGTATAAATAATGACTAAGCGCATTCTTTGAAAGGATTATTGAATTTAGAAATATAGTGGTTGGGATAGAGGATTTCAGGATAGGGGATGTCAAGATAGGGAATATTCAAGATAGGGGATATTCAGAATAGGGGATGTCAAGATAGGGGATATTCAAGATAGGGGATATTCAGGATAGGGGATAGTCAGGATAAAGGATAGAGAGGATAGAGAGGATAGAGGAGAGGATAGTCTGGTTAGGGAATAGTCAGTCAGATCAGTCAGATCAGTCAGGTTATATGATAGTCATGAGTCATGATAGTCATGATAAACAGGATAGAGGATAGTCAGTCAGTCAGTCAATCAGTCAGTCAATCAGTCAGTCAACCAACCAACCAACCAACCAATCAATCAATCAACCAACCAACCACCAACCAACCAACCAACCAACCAATCAATCAATCAATCAATCAATCAATCACACATGTTATACTTGTTTCCTCGTGGTCGTTTAAAAAATAAGTCACTGCTGACACCACAGTCCTTGAAGTCCTGTATTCAGGTATGCATAGATTATGCTTGATAATGAAAAGTATTCTCTGGCAGGAAACTTAAGTCAGGAGAAAGAAGGGATATCCAACCAAAGGTATGATGAATGATATTTTTAGTCCCAGTTTGTGGCAGTTGGACAGAAATAGTCACATTCTGGAAACACGAGAGTTATAACCGGAAAAAACATGTTCCGATAAGAAGGAAGACCCGGTAAAAGGCTGGCGTGGCCTGCATAGTGCGTGAGTGATTTAGGCAGAATTTCGGCTATTAGTTCCGGGGAAAAGTGGCTCTCCTGGTCGGAATTTCCGCAAGCAGCCGCGCGATATCGATTCGGTTCGGTTATAAAAGGCCTGTATGCAGGTGGACTTGTTGAGATAACGAGGGGAGAGGAGACGAGAGAAGGAACCAGAAGTGAAAGTGTGAGTTATAGTCAGGGAAAAATCAAGCACGTTACGGTCGGCATAAGTCTGTCTAATTCTGCTTAATTCTGCCTAAGCTTGCCTAATTCTGCCCAATTCTGCCCAATTCTGTCTAAGCCTGCCTAAGTCTGTCTAACTTGGCCTGACTTGCCCTGACTCGTCGGGTCTTTTCGGCAAAAGCAAATGGCGCGCCTGCATGGACCGTGCGTAATGTTGTGTTGCCCAATCGGGATGTCAAGTTTCACCTGAAAAGTCGCACGCAAAATGTCGCACGCCCATCAATAAAAGGAGGCCCGTCGCCCGCACACTCGATGGAAGAATTTTTTTCTTTACCTCTTTTCCTGAACCCCCTCTTTTACCATGCTTCCACCAGGTGTTATTCTTGTATTTGTGTTGATCTTCTTGGCCTTCTGTGCTGTGACAGCCGTTCAGATTCAAAAGAGAATCAAGGCTAGAAAGTCCAACCAAAGATTCTAAGCTTTGAGCTTTCGCCGAATATTTCTACAGGCTTCGGCCAGCGGGCCCCACAATGTCCAAAAGGGGATTGGGCATACGGGTAACCCGCTCTGATTTATACAATGACTCATTATCTACCTTTTACATAAAGACGGGAATTTATAATTAATAATACGGGAATCAGAATGAGAATTCGTGTAGAAACGTTGATGTATGTATGCAGTCCCAGCCATCTTAATTAAATCATTTACCATATCAACTTTGCAAGAATAGGCTCTAAGATAGACTATAAGATGGAATTTACATTATAATCTCTTGGTGAGATGGAATCAATGCTGTTTACTTGTTCATTCGTTCATTGGACAGTCAGGAGAGTGTTAATGCAGTGGGAGTCCATTATTATGGAATCTGCCTCTCTGACACGTAAAATGGCGTCACAGCACATCCTCAACTTAAAAGTTTATTCTGTAATCCCTAAAGTCAATGGTCAATGGTCAATTAGATTTTTGATCCTCATTTCCTCAAGACTTGTTGTACAAAGAGCACAACTGTGAGTTAAGTGAGGATACAGCAATCATAGATTGTAACTTGGATTTCCACAAAATTGGGGTGTCTCCATACATAATAATGTATCCTGTAATTGAACGACTGATCACTTGTGTCCATCGGAGTAGCTTCAATCTTGCGGTTGACTTGAGGTAACATAGTACCTTCTTGATCCTCTCAAATGTTTTTCTTTGGGGTTTGTAGTTTCAGAAAAATATAATAACGAACAGCGTTACCAGCATATAATAGCTTCCCAATTGATGTGAATTCTGTTTGAAGTCCTTTCAAAACCTTTTGGGTCAGCTGGTTAGCAAGACCCTTCGCATCAGACATTCCATACTTCATCAAGAGATTATTAATATAATCTTGTAAAGATAGTTTCATGTAACCATGTTCTATTTTAATATTCATGCCTAGAAATTTGTGGCCTTCTCCTAAATCTTTCATTTTGCAAGTCCTGCTCAACATTACCTTAACTTCTGATACAGCGCCTAGATTATTTCCAAGCACTAGTAAATCATCCACATAGAGCTATGAGTATTATCAAAGACTGAATTCTTTTGTAATAGATGCATGTTTAATTTATAGCTCTGTAAAGGGGGTAAAGTCAAGCTGTTATTTCAAGCTGTTATTTCAAGCTGTAATTTCAAGCTGTAATTTCAAGCTGTAATTTCAAGCTGTAATTTCAAGCTGTAAAGTCAAGCTGTAAAGTCAATGCCGTGTCAATGATGTCAATGTAGTAATGTAGTAATGTCAACTTTCATAACATCCAACTTCAATCCTAATATTATTAATATACACTAAAGTATTAGTTATTAGTGATAGATTCTTGTGGGGTTACCTAATTAGCATTTATCTTAGGGATGTCATAAGTGGGAATCCAGGGTTTATATAGACTTTGCGGGTGATTGTGCATACCCCCTTGTGATATCTCAAAACGGAAGTTGGCAGCCTATCTTGAAACATGCGGTGGAAGCGCGGTGCATGTAGTTTCACGTGACCTTCACTAGCCTCTAAATAATAGTGTAGTATAGTACTTATAGACTACTAAAAAAATGTAGTATGTTTAAGATTGGTATTTAAGGTACCTAGTAGCTATGTTCTTGATGTGGGTAGACCTTAGTAGAGTAGTGGAAAAGGGATGTACGGCTCAGACCAGTGGAGTAGTCATTCATTCAGTCAATCAGTCAATCAGTCATCAGTCATCAGTCATCACTCATCCAGTCAATCAGTCATCACTCATCACTCATCACTCATCACTCATCACTCATCACTCATCACTCATCACTCATCACTCATCACTCATCCAGTCAATCAGTCATCACTCATCTTTCATCCAGTCTCATCAACTTCATCCTGCTCGTCAATATACATGGCCATGGCCAAGGAAATTAAAGCTATGGTGGCCAATATCATCCATGGAACTTGAGCCACGTTCCGCTTGTCAAAGAAAGATGTTAAACCTCCCCAGGTTATTGGAGCTATGAACCTGGCCAATGAATTGGCACTCATGCATGTGGCATTAACAAAAGCCCGGTGCCTTGGCTTGGTGGCCCGGAAAACCAATACCGAGATCTGTGGAAATGCAATGGCATTGGCAAATGTGGCTAACATGGTGTTGAAGTAAACAAAACGACGTGAAAAGCTGTCGGGAAATCTGGAGTTGTAGCCTGGTGTGGTGAAAATAATATATGGGAGAACTGTATAGGCAATGGGGAAAAGACACGAGGCAAGGCGGAACCCGTTGATGGTGGACATGTGGCGGTCAAGAAAGGGGAAAACCACAATCACCAGAAAACACCCCACGAGCCCCACTGTCGAGAGCATAGAGCCAATCTCCTGTGAGCTCCATCCCATGCCACCCTTGATACGCCAGGGAAACTGGAGACTTTCAACCTGGTATTCTCCTGCAAGGTACACGGTGATGAACTCGGTATGGATGAGAGCATGGAACGCAATAGAGAAGTACACAGCCATGGTTCCTATGACTGTATTAGTAAAGATATCTCTGTTGCGGATGGCTAGTAGGAAATTTTTAGTATCTTCTCTTTCTGACATGATGGTAGGTTGAAGAGAGAGAACCGAGTATCTTCGAAGAACATTTCTGGACAGTTTTCGGGGAAGAACATGATCAAGGAAATCTGATTCATCGATAGTACTATTAGGAGAAGGTTGAGGGTAGATATCAGGAGTATTCTCCACGTCACTCCCAATATTTGCACAGTCATTCCCCATATTTGCACAGTCATTCCCCATATTTGCACAATCCCTCCCCATATTTGCACAATCCCTCCCCATATTTGCACAATCCCTCCCCATATTTGCACAATCCCTCCCCATATTTGCACAATCCCTCCCCATATTTGCACAATCCCTCCCCATATTTGCACAATCCCTCCCCATATTTGCACAATCCCTCCCCATATTTGCACAATCCCTCCCCATATTTGCACAATCCCTCCCCATATTTGCACAATCCCTCCCCATATTTGCACAATCCCTCCCCATATTTGCACAATCCCTCCCCATATTTGCACAATCCCTCCCCATATTTGCACAATCCCTCCCCATATTTGCACAATCCCTCCCCATATTTGCACAATCCCTCCCCATATTTGCACAATCCCTCCCCATATTTGCACAATCCCTCCCCATATTTGCACAATCCCTCCCCATATTTGCACAATCCCTCCCCATATTTGCACAATCCCTCCCCATATTTGCACAATCCCTCCCCATATTTGCACAATCCCTCCCCATATTTGCACAATCCCTCCCCATATTTGCACAATCCCTCCCCATATTTGCACAATCCCTCCCCATATTTGCACAATCCCTCCCCATATTTGCACAATCCCTCCCCATATTTGCACAATCCCTCCCCATATTTGCACAATCCCTCCCCATATTTGCACAATCCCTCCCCATATTTGCACAATCCCTCCCCATATTTGCACAATCCCTCGTCCCATACTCTTCCTGAGTGTCCTCCAATAATCCATACAGTTGTTTCCATGGTCGTGGTGGTATTTTATACCCTAAAGCACTTCTGAAACGGTCACCCCAAATCAAACCAACATCACGTTTTCTTTTCGCTCGGTACTCTGTTTCCTCCAAAAAGAAAAAAGCCACCAAAGCGCTATTGACCAAAAAACAACAAACAACAATATTTGACAATGCGTAGGGAAATCTATTGATGAAGCGTTGGTAGAAAGAAAGATCAAATTTGTCTATCCCCTCCTTGGGACGGGTCAAATACTTCGAGCCTCCAATCAAGGGCCCAACAACACACCCCACATTCCAAAATAACGGAAGAGCCGCAAATGCTAATGATTGATGCTTTCGTTCCTGTACAATCTCTCCCACCACCGTTTGCATAACGGCCACATTTCCATTCAATGCGCCAGCCATGGTTCGGGCCGCCAAGGCCATGTAGAAATTCAGAGAAAACCCAAAAATTAAAAGACAAACCGCAGACCCTAAAATCCCGGTTATGAGCACCGGCTTGCGCCCCACGCGATCACTAAGCCTACCCCAATGAATGCAGCAAAAAAACTGGGATAAGGCAAATGACGCCGCGAGTATTCCTGTATATTTAGGAATTTGTGTAGGATCCTTGGTGATGTGAAAATCTCGAATCATAAAGTACACATATGGGAAAAGGGATGTAAATGTGATTGGCTCTGAGAACCTAATCATACATACTACAGCCATTTGCCAAAAGGGGAATCCGTTAATTTGATCAATGAAACGCATATTGGGGGGCGTTGGCGGTTATAAAGGTGGGATTGGCGGTTATAAAGGTGGCGTTGGCGGTTATAAAGGTGGGATTGGCGGTTATAAAGGTGGGATTGGCGGTTATAAAGGTGGCGTTGGCGGTTGTAAAGGTGGGGTTGCAGATTCAGGGGATAACACGCGACCAAACACTTTTCACCCAATTTCAATTTCTCAATTTTTATCACGGTGTCACTATCACAACTTGCTCAAACCCCTCTTATTTTTCCAGTTTCAAGCTCGTGTGTCAAATGTTAGAGTACGATATGCGCTCCTGCAGACACACCAAGTTAGACTGTGTGCCTGAAATGTCGATATGCATCGAGCCCGCATCAATGCATATATTCTAGGACATTCAAGACTGCAAAATGCGTCAAATCTCCATGCTCCATCCACCACGATAACCCCCTCGATTTTCCATCTCCATTGTCTTCAAGTATCCAAATCTAATTGGACCCATGCTGCATGAGAGTGCCATGATTAGTGACTTGACATATGTTCGGTGCTTTTTCCCTACGGCTCACTTGTGGCATCCTGTTTTCATTGAAGTAATGACACAAGCTTGCGTTACCCAATTAGGAAACATTATGTTGATATGGAACAGTTGAGTCTCATTCAATTTTCCATCCAAAACTGGAAACATTGTACATTCCCATCATTCCCGTGGACGAGAAAAGCCTGCCGTCAAATTAAAGCTCCCGTACATCCCTAAAAGGATGCACTTCTCTTCATTATATGCATTGGGGGATAAGAACTGAGGTTTCTGCTGATACTTTTACGTCCTCCGGTACACAGGAAATTTAATGAAGGAACAGCTAGTGACCCAAAGTTGCGGAACTGGAATATAACTAGGGTGATCCAAAGTCGTATGTGCAAGTCCTCCAACAAGAGGTACGGATTCCAGATCCTTCAAACCATTCTTCCTGTTCCACAGACACAAGCTTTTACTTGGCTCCCCCAAGAAAAGAACCTCAATGACCATGCTCGTGCAGAGAAATATACCACTATATTGGAGAGTGCATACAGATATCGCCAACCACGGTTCTTAGAAAGCCCAAGAGAATGGATTTTCCCCATTTAAGAGCCAAGAAAAACAGAAAAAAGGCAAATGAAGATGCCAAATATCCCGAGTATTTGAAAATTTCTTGGTCGCTGGCGCCAATCTGAATCATGAAATAAAGGTATGGGAAAAGCAAAGTGAAAGCAAGAGGCTCAGAGATCCAGATAAAGGAAATCTCCACCATTTATTTGATAGGAAAGTCCCTCATTTGATCACGATAAGAAATCATTTTAGGAAAGGGCTATTTGATGGATAAGTGATAATTTGAATGTGATTTCAATGAGGCATTCAATTTCAATAAGACCTACTTGAATACCCTTCTGATATTCGCACTACAAGATGTGTGCGCAAGAAATGTCAAAATCCATATAGACATTGACACATTTAGCTGCAGAAATACATTGCTGCGGTCCTGCAGAGACATCAAGAAATGCACCCGGCTTTCTTCGTTACTTCCTATTTTACCGATTTATAGGGGAAGCAAAAGTGAAGCGGTTCAACTATACATGTCTAGATGTGGTTATTATGATAGGTTTTGGACTTTCTGAATGCCTTAGTGGTCTGTCATTGTATACATAAATCTATATAGGCCAAAGAGGAGTTGGTCTAGAATCATGTGGTGCTAGTCTGAACTAGTCATATATTACTAGCTGGAGTACTGGACATTTGATGTTTCGGGAAATTCTGGTACTAGCAGTTCCTTATAACGACAAAGACCCAAGTACGGTCATCAACATCGTTTCCGTTCCCCTCTGGAAAACACCGTTAGATTGTAAAAATAAAAATCCTCACTAGAATTGAGAGAATGTGCACCTTTCAATAGAGGCACGAGCTTATTCATTGTCCCAGTAGCAAACATTATATCAGGCTCCTATATTTTGTGGAACTATAAGTGGGAGATGGCACTTGAAAATGAGCCAAATGATTTCTGCAGGTTCATCTTGGAGCTTGAACTTAAAACCAAACAAAAGGGGAAGACAGTAGGAGCAATCTGGAAAGCTTTGCTTTATATACCTGTAGGGACCATTCGACCCCTAGTAATCACATTGACAGATTGGCACTTGAAGTCATTTGAACAGGTCCAGATTTAAGAGTTTCAAGGCTCATTTTAATAGTTTATTAACCCCTGGGGATGGACTTTGGTGGAAAACTCAATTTGAACTCGACACTCTTGACTCGAGAATCTCCCTGAAAGACACTCCAAAGTTTATGGACACAACATTGAATACTTTTCTCAGAAACGGTATGGGTATCGGGTTTATCCAGTGAAATTGGTCAAATTGCTAAACTTCTTGAGACTGAGAAGGAGCTTATCAGAAACCTTAATAGGCTGGCCAATAAGCTGTTTAGACCTAAGGATTACTCCAAGGATCTTTGTACCATCAACGACGTTAAGGAATCCATTGGTAGCAGAGGGTATAATTGATGGTATTTGAGGGTAATAAGACCATTTGAAGTAATAGGTCTATTTGAAGGTAATATTTGAAAGCAATAGGTTAGTATGAAGCCTGAACCTGAATCTTGATACTTTGACCTTGAATGCTGCATCCTTGAACCTTGAAGTGTGAACTAGAGTCAGAACTAGAGTCAAAACTAGAGTCAGAACTAGAGTCAAAACTAGAGTCAGAACCTTGAACTTGACCCTTACACCTTCACGTTAATCCTTCACCAATAGGACCATTTGAAGGTATTGATCTCTATTTGAAGGTGAGTATTTGAAGAAATAGTCTTTCAAGATATAGTCCATTTAAAGGATGATCTCTATTCTCGGTAGCATTTGAAACTAATATGAAGTAATTAAAAATAGGGATTTAAAGTATTATGGGCCTGGCTGAATATGGTCGTTGGTAAAGACTTGAAATAGCGGTGTATTTGTTTCTTAGGGAAGAGGCGTGAATAAGGGGCAAGTCACGTGGCGGGTCGCGCATTAGATCAGCACATGCGATACAGGCCAACACCCGTACACCAGGCAGAAGGTCCAAGATAAATTAGGCGTTAGAGCGGTTGACTAGTATCAGATGACGTATGGTATCAGGAAGTTTAACATCACGGCGGGTTTATATGCAGATCTGAAATAAATTCAACAACAAGCAATTGATTCCATACACTTCACATACAAAACCAATTCTATACACACGCAATAAAGATAATAAGGAGACCGACAGAACAAGCTTCTGGAAGTAGATGGCTGTGTCACGTGAACAATTCAATCCCAGATAGGAATATAACAATGACTGAAACATCACTGAAATGACTGAAACATCACTGAAATGACTGAAACATCACTGAAATGACTGAAACATCACTGAAACGACTGAATTATCACTGAAACGACTGAATTATCACTGAAACGACTGAATTATCACTGAAATAATGACTGAAACATCACTGAAATAATGACTGAAACATCACTCAAATAATGACTGAAACATCACAACACATGCTCACTTGAAACATTCACTTGAAACATTCACTTGAAACATTCACTACTTCACCTGAGGCTTATATGAAACAGCCGATTTCTTGACCAAATGAAAAGTTCAACAGCGCCTTCAAAACAAAATGCGTGACTGACACCGGCACCTGCGCACTGTGGGCTGGCCCTCCAGTGACCACATTGTCAGATTCAATAAATCTCCTTTGGCAGGGCGCGAGCGAATCGTATGCAGGCCCGCACATTAACGCCTTGCATTAAAGCTTAGACGAAGCACGAAGCCTTCGCACACTCAAAACCCAACACAGCCTCTCTTTACTACGAAAACATTCGCTATTCCAAGAGCACGAAATCGTGTATGAATCTGAAAGATTAAGATAAAATCAATTTGAGAGAAACGAAGGAAAAGAAAGGAAAAGAAAATAAAATAAAGGAAAAGAAAAGAAAAGAAAAGAAAAGAAAATAAAAGAAAATAAAAGAAAATAAAAGAAAATAAAAGAAAAGAAAAGAGAAAAGATAGAATCATTCAAACCAATAAATCTCATCTTCAACACCTTTTCATGTCAGGCAGATCTTTATTCATAGCATCTTTTGTGGCGGTCCTAGGCCTCTACGGTTTTCTTCACCATTCAAAAACTTATACATTAACCCGGCGTCACTTCCATGAGCCTCTCCTCTCCAGAGATGTCACGGACGCCCCCCGCCACCAAAATACCCACCCCCTCTTCGAAGATTTTACCTTCTCCGCTGTTCATTTAGAGGCCCGGGCTACCGATGACTCCTCCGTTATTGTCACATCTACCCAAGTTACCACGTCCACGTTGGATAATGTTACACTGAATACACCAACTACCCAGACATCTACGTCAACACAGAATAATGTCCAAAACTCTGTAACCACTAGTGATTCTCAGGTTGTGATCATCACGTCTACTACAACGTCTAGTTTTGACACTCCCACAACAACAACATCCCTGTCTAGCTCTACACTAGACACCACCACTAGTACTGAACAAGCAAACTCCGGTACCAACACGCAGAATGACACGACACAGACCGAAGCCACGCCGACAAACACTGACACTACTACTGACACTTCAGCTCAAACAACTAGTCTACCCAACCTGGATAGCGAAAACTCTATCACTTCTTCGCCATCGTCCGTTTCTGGAAGCCAGACTACCAGGGTGTTTACCACTCAAGAGAGTGGGCGTACGATTATCGTGACGCAAACTTCAATGATGTCTCAGCCAAGCTCCACTCCCTCTTCGTCGACATCAGGAAACTCGACCACTCCAAACAATAGATTGAGCAACACCAACAAGGTAGTAGTGGGAGTGGTGGTTGGAGTGGGAAGTGCAGTTCTCATAGGTCTCACAGCTCTAGTGTTCATAATCAAACGCAGATCGTCCCGGGGTCATGAAAGTGGCTGGACGTTCTGGAGAAAGAATGAGAAGGGTGGAGAGGATAACTTTTTTAGTGGAGAGTTGGGTGTTCGCGACAGAAACATTAACCAAGGCTCGAACTTTTAAAGAATTCCAAAAACTCGACACTAACACAGAAGCCGAGACTCAAATGACTAGGTTTAAGTGATGATGTTAGTTTGAAACCAATTAGAAGCTGTCATCAAAGGATATGAATAACCACAACAGGGCATGGACTTCAAGCTAACAAGTGATTGCATGTATCTTTTGAACCTTTTGATACATAGCGCTCAAGCCCATGCCTGAAATCCATAACCATTGTATCAATAGGGATCCATTTGATACGAAATGGGTTGTTTATAATTATTAGATTTATGAAGAAGCGTTTGTATTCCATGAGGCAATAGTTACTCAAGCATGTAATATTTGGTTGAACAAAACTCACGAGACGAGTCTTGAGTTAAAAAGTCACTAGAGAAGAGCTAAGTTAGCTGTGGGGCAGTGAAGATGACCTCCATCAAGCGAAACTTTAGGACAATTTAAAAGCGGTCCATAGAGGGGATTGAAATAAGCCATGTTGAAGCGAGTTGAATCTGGCGATAGCGGAAAGGTCCCAATGGTAGGTTCAGTAATAGAACCGAGCTTTGAATCATCTGGTTACCAATGGCATACTCGATGGAAGGAGTTTGGAAATCTTGCATTGTGCCAAATGGGCATTCAAAATAGATGTGCTTGACCTTTGTTCAATTCTTTCCAAACTAGAGAACATTGCATGGATAGCACAAGGGCAAGTAGTGGATAATCTGTTGAAGACATTTCCTAGTAGAACAAGTGATGAGATAATCATGATAATAAGATGAAGAAGGTTAAAAACCCGCTATGGTTATTATTATCTTGATCCTGCTCTTGAACAATCCACCAGTGAATACCTCATCCTTGTATCGATAAGAGTACTCAGTATAAGGAGAGAGGACTTGGTTGGGTAATCCTGTAGTCCCTCTAAAGGGATCCTCGTTTAAAATTGTCAGGGTAATGTTGAAATAAGACTGTCCGCGAGTCCATTCGGGAAGATGTAGTATTATTTGGGATGCACGGGTTTGAAGACGCTACAAGCCATAGAAAAATCCAAGTCAATTAAAAAAGCCTTCTTATGTGAAAGCCTTGTGAAAGCCTTGTGAGAGCCTTGTGAAAGCCTTGTGAGAGCCTTGTGAAAGCCTTGTGAGAGCCTTGTGAAAGCCTTGTGAGAGCCTTGTGAAAGCCTTGTGAAAGCCTTATAGTGACCAATCAATTCTCATGTAAAAATGAATAGTCCAAGCTTTGAGTCATTCTTTGCATTTGCTATGCGAAATTATAAATACTACTAAAGCTGGGATTTATAAAATTCAGATTCCTTAATATAGTTTTTTATATTCTTTTAATAACTGATAAAACGACTTTAGAGTACTTGCATAACTATGCTAAACAATCTTCTAGGGTGTATGATTAGAAGTGGAATTACGATCGACAGACAAGGCACAAGGGATTTCCATAATCCCTAAACAGAGAATGAATCTGTCAATGAAGAGTAGAGTAGTTCTTCCTTTCTTATACTTCGTCTTGTCTTGTACTTCTTCAGTATCAGTAGTAGTCTTGTTAGACTAGTAGAGAGTAATGGTAGTTCTTGTTCTTTATCTTGTCGTCCTTCTTCAGAGAAGTAGTACATTTATCATATATTGATCGACATTGACTAGTCAGTATTTTGTCTACCGCCCAACCTCAGTCGCTCGCGACTACACTCGACATGGGTCTTCACTAGAGCGCACGCCAGTCAACCCATTCGCTTTCCATTCGCCTTCCATTCGCAATCTTCTACATGCACTTGTCTTGCCAGTTACAAGAAACCCGCGCCCATGTACTAAAAAAGTATCTGTAAAAAGGTGTATTTGAGGGAATAGTACGCACGCACACACTACAGACTGACTACACAGTGACTACTAAATAATAATAGTAGTAGTAGAGTAGTAGAGTAGTAGAGTAGAGTAGTAGTAGTAGAGTAGAGTAGTAGTAGTAGAGTAGTAGAGTAGTAGAGTAGAGTAGTAGTAGTAGAGTAGTAGAGTAGAGTAGTAGTAGTAGAGTAGTAGAGTAGTAGTAGTAGAGTAGAGTAGTAGAGTAGAGTAGTAGTAGTAGAGTAGTAGAGTAGTAGTAGTAGAGTAGTAGTAGTAGAGTAGTAGAGTAGAGTAGTAGTAGTAGAGTAGTACAGTGTTTTCCAAAATGATTCAAACTAGCGCGACAATGTTTCGAACCACACTAGCAAAATGTTTCAAACCAATATTCCAAAATGTTTCGTACCCCTTCACAGTCTTTCAAACAAAATGGCGTAATGTTTCACACCAACTTGCATTAGATTTCAATATTCAGAAATCTTAAATCTGGAGAATTGCCTCATACGTACTACATTTGGGAATCTTGCAGTACCAATCAATGGTAAAACGGACGGAACTGAACTGGTTTCCTTGTGTTGAGAATCAAAGCGTGAGAGTGGGTTTTATGCACCGCGCTAAACCAACTTGTTACAAGTTGGCCCTTTGATCTCCTAATTGAGATGTCACAATGAATATTGGCACACATACCCGAAAACGGTAGTGGGGGAATGAAGGTCCACTCCAATATAAAAGGGGAAGATGTTGCTCATGTTTATAAATCCAATCAGGCAAATACATATACCAAGATGCCTCCAGCTACAAGATTCACCAAGACTCACTAGTATTACTCAACTGACCGTGGAAGGTGCTAATAAATCTCTCCCACTCAGTCTGAGGACAGTACTATAGAGTATTTTGATGAAGCTATGAGATTAGTTCACTCAACTATTCCATCATCTCTGGACTGTACACCATGGTTGATTTACGGTGTACCTGAGGTACCGATGTTTGACGAGGAACTGGAAGTTTCATCTTTACACCTTGTTATCTTGTATACAACAACTTGTGAGGGGCTATGTAATTAGTAAGCGAAGAAGTATATGAGAAATTACACGGGCCCCCGTATTTTTCGTATTATCATACGAAAATGAAGAATTTCCATTTGGTTTGAAAGACTGCAAAGGGGTACGAAACATTTTGAATTATTGGTTTGAAACATTTTGCTAGTGTAGTTTGAATCATTTTGACTTGGTTCGAAACATTTTGTCTTGGTTCGAAACATTTTGACTTGGTTCGAAACATTTTGTCTTGGTTCGAAACATTTTGTCTTGGTTCGAAACATTTTGTCGCGCTGGTTTGAATCTTTTTGAAAAACACTGTAGTATCACTCTTTTCTTGTAGTCTTCACTTCACCTTCTCGTATGTACCTTCAGACTACCAGTATTAAAACTTCACCTTATTCATATTGATACTCTTCATAGTAGTAGTATTTTTTCGTAGCCTTCGGATGGTCGCGACTGACCTGGGTCTTACTCGAGCGCTAACCGCAACCCATTCGCAGTATCCGCAGTATCAGATAAACCCACAGTTACACTTGGCCAGTTACCGCGCACACCCACTAAAATGAGTATCTGTAAAAAGTCCTGTAAACTGGTGATGTATTGAGATTTGGAGTAGTAGTGAGTAGTAGTGAGTAGTAGTGAGTAGTAGTGAGTAGTAGTGAGTAGTAGTGAGTAGTAGTGAGTAGTAGTGGTTCTTGTACCTCTTCAGAGTAGTAGTGCTACTACTAGTACTAGTGTTCTACTAGTTCTGGAAGTTATTGTCCTTTTGATTTTCTTCTAGTTCTTTAGAGTGATAGTAGTAGCTCTTCTTGTTCTTCAGAGTAGAGTAATCACCTAGGATGTGTCATCAGACGTGGAATCTTATAGACCCTGACAAAGCAGGAGGCAATCCAATTATCCCCTAGTCTCACCGGAATTATAAACCCTAACAAGTAGGAAACTTCCCTAGTCTCACAAGTGGTTTTCCGGAGTAAGACCTACATACCCAAGTATATAAAGCAGATTTCCAAATAGTGCATTCATCAAGAAATAAACAGATTTAAAAAGTACCAACGCATCAAAGAATCTAACACTAAACCTATTAATGTAGAGTAGTACTAGTAATGATCCTTCCACCATTCACCTACGAAACCTTGTTTTACGACTTTTACTTCCTCTAAATCACCAAGTTTGAATACACCCAAAAAAGAGTTGCCTCTAAATAAGTATTCCATACTCCACTCCCTCCACTCCATATTTATCATAGTACTGTCACATGCCCCATGCTACTATACTAGCCATGGGACCAAATCACCTACGCTCTATCTACCACCACAAGGATTGCCAGATAAAAGGGAAAGGTAACTCTGACACGATTGCAGTGTTTTGGTACTACAACGGAATGTCACATTACAAGGGATTATGCAAAAGTATAAAGTTGATTACCAACTGTGGATTCATTAACGAATAAACAAGGGACTCCATACTCCACTCCATATTTACCCAGTCACAGTAATAGTCATGCCACAGGAATAGGAAAATCAAATTAGCTGATTCTGTGGGATGATCCAAGGTCCACCAAACGGAGATTTCCCTGGTAGACGGTACCACATCTGAAAATAACATACTATAAATATACACAAGTTTCTAGTCTTTCCTTCCACACTTGTAAGGTTGTAGTCAATCTACACTAAGTCCATTTATTTACCATTCTGGTTCTCCATACAAATTTAGGGCCAACATTTGTTTTCAGAGAATACTGCTAAAATAAAGACTCCACTTTGATTGAAATTCCTATAATATTTGACAGGAGATGTGAGTGTTAGCCATAGTCATAGATGTAGTCTTATGGTCTTTATAGTCATAGATAGTCTTATGGTCATAGATAGTCTTATGGTCATAGATAGTCTTATGGTCTTTACAGTCATAGATAGTCTTATGGTCATAGATAGTCTTATGGTCTTTATAGTCTTAGATAGTCTTATGGTCTTTATAGTCTTAGATAGTCTTAGATAGTCTTATGGTCTTTATAGTCATATAGACTCTTGCCAAGAAGACCATAGCATCCAATATTTCAATACTCCCTCACAGTTACAGATTTCCCAAATCTTTCGCGTAAAGTCAACTCGTAGCCTCCGTCAGTGTAGAGCGCGCGTGCGACCCACACCGTCAAAGGGCACTCCTCTTGGCCAGTGCCACCGCGCAAACGCACTAAAAATGAGTATCTGTAAAATGGTTATATTTGGTGTAGTTGAAGGAGTTGATGAACTTACGCACTGATGACAGGCACTCACTACTAAATAATAATAATATAATATCAATATTGTTAGATTCTTTATGATTGTTTAGTACTTCCATAACTCTGTTTATTCGTGGATGGCTTCCCAATAAGTGGGAATCCTATGGTTTATATAGAGTTTGGGGGCCTTTTTACACAGCCATAGTTCGAACCTTAAACCTAAAACGCATAGGGTCGAAACGGCAATCGGTTCCTAACAATACAACGCGGTCGCGCTGTTAGGACTTAACAGGAAGAACAACTGTTAGTCTTATAATGGACGTCTTCCCTACGTCCTATAGTTTATCATGGTGCTTATTGAACCTAGAATAGTCGAGGAACTCCCTGTTATATACACTGGGTGTATGCAACCCTGCACGAACATGAAATATATGCACGTTATATGCAGGAGTTACCCGACCGGGATACCTTGCATTTCAGTATCCTAATAGGCATTCGTTTCCTAACACGCGCGTGTAAGGATTAAGGGTACTGGATTGCCGCTTGGACCCTGCGTTATCGGGGTCTATGGCAATTCCACGTCTGATCGCACAGCGTAAGTGATTTTTACTCCATGGGTAGTGTGATACCCATGGGGGATCTGACAATAAAATAATAATAAATTAATAATCGTTAGATTCTTTATAATTGTTCACTTTTAAACTCTGTTTATTCGTGGATGAATACTCAGAATGAGGAATCCTTGAGTCTTATATAGAAGAGTGGGTTAGGTCCTAATCCGAGCGAGACAATTCCGGTGTGAGACGGGAATGGATGGATTGCTTTTCCACTTGTTTGGCAATCCACTTCTGATCGCACATCGTAGGTCATTTATACTCCCATGGGTATCTGACAAGTATAGTATCAGTAACTACACATCTCGAAATTCGCAAAATGTTTAGATCCTTTGTTTGGCACTAGAAATTCAGTTATATACAGAAATGGGAAATTTTGCCTATAAAGTAGAGTAGGTAGAGTAGAGTAGACTTTAGGAGCTGCAATCAAATGGATCATGGGGATGTGTTGATTATCTCAGTCTGTCTATTATGCATCTGGGTTAATATGGATTGTTCATCCATTCTCTCCCTCAATGCAACACTGAAGCCAGTCAGCAATCTATAGTGTAGTAATAATGAGTCCATTATGTCTGGACTGTAGGGGTTTTTTACACCTTTGACATGGATGGACTGGCAGCTTCCTCTTTATACTGCTTCGTATGTGTGTTATATGCACACCAACCACCTATATTTGGTACGGTCATGGTATAATTTACATGTCTAATAAAAGAGTAGTAGCACTATGAAATAATTTAGATATGTATATAAAATTGTACTAGTCATATTAACTAGCCTTTCCTTCTGTTTATTCGTTGAGGAATCTGGGAAAATGGGGGAAAATGGCGAATTTGATTGGTCGAGTTTCTGCGTGACTTTAAATCCCCAGAAAACGTTCAGATATAAGGGAAAGCGGAATTGCTTCTTCACTTTTCGCGGTCTATGGCAATTCTGCGACACTTTGCACAGTATATCTCTTTTAGATTCTTAATCATAATAATACTTTGTAACTCTTTTTATTTGTTGATGGCTTTCAAACTACGGGGATGTACGGGTTTATGGACTTTTGGGTATTTTGTAATGTTAACTCCGGGCAGAACCACTTATTGCCGTTGAATTCCTGCATATATCATGTCACGTCTAACTAAAGCCACAAGAAACAGTAGTAACAATATGAATGAACAATTCACTGGATTGTATAGCATGGAAAATAAAATGCTGAGGTAGTGATTTTAACGCGGACGGAGCTTCATTCATTTTCAAATACTTCCAGTACCAGTCGTATCTGCAGTCCTTCCCAAATAGGAAGGAGTAGGTCAGTAGCTACCAAGCTTTCAAATACTTCCAGTACCAGTCGTATCTGCAGTCCTTCCCAAATAGGAAGGAGTAGGTCAGTAGCTACCAAGCTTTCAAATACTTCTAGTACAAGTCTACCAAGGTTTCCTGTTGAAACAGTCTGTATTAGTGTTTATTAATTGAGCAAATGACTAAGCTTTCTTATTTGCCTTGGACTATTTCCCTTGGGAAACAATAGACTGAAGCCTGACTCCAATATTTAATGAGGTGGGCTGCTGCACTCTTATAAGCTTAAACAACTTGACAAGAAGAATATCCTATAACCTGACCAGAAGATGGTAACACATGTGAATAATTCATTGGATTGTACGCGATGAATATGAATAGACTCGTGGTAGTGTGCTATTGAAGTTTCTTTCTCTACCCTTCTCCTCCCTCAGATTTTAACCTTTTACTATTCATATTAAAAAGCTCCTAATAAATACCCTAACCAAGTTGATTCACTCCACTTGTACTAGTTCTCATAGTTCTTCTTGAGGTAGTACCTTCACCATAAATTGATACAGTACTTTCACTATAGTCAGTCACTCGCGACTACACTGGGGGTCTTCACAGCGCTCGCAGTCAACCATTCACAGTCATCTCATAGTTCTACACGCACTCTTAGGTTTACGCGCACACGCACTAAAATGGACTGTAAAAAGGTGTTTTAATTGAGGGGTTGAAGGGCTGGGTTTTGAGGGAGTAAAACGCACTGACACTATCAAATAATCACACTATCAAATAATCACACTATCAACCAATACATACACACAACTATTATAATAATACTAATTCTGTTCCTCCAGTTAATGGTCAATACTTATTTTTTCGGTAGATCTATCAACAACCAATAGCAAATGCATGTCACAAACTAGAAATAAAGTACTTCGTTCTTGCTACATCTTTACAGCTTAGTGGTCATCTCCTATTGAATCGGAACTTTAGAAGTTTTTAGATATCGGAAGACTTTATTTACATGTGGCTATAAACATATTATACTTAGTATCATGACGGTTCTGTATAACGGAATCATCATTTAGCCAATCAAAATGGTTGTTTTCCTTATTCGTGTATAGAGAATTGGGTGCAAACATTAAAATGAACCGGAAATACCCTCACACCCGTACACCACGATATTGAAAAAAAAAAATAAAAATAAAGAACCTTAAAGCTGATCTTATCATCTGTACTTTGCTTACACTTCCTTTCTTTCCTTAAACTTCTTTTCTTTCCTTACACTTCTTTTCTTTCCTCACTGATATGGCTCATATAGTGCATATAATCAGAGTTTCAAATATATAAACAGCTAGTCATCTAATAATCGTGATCTTACATGCGGCTATTCCCGCTACATTGATGTCTCTAGGCCTTTTATGTTGGAACTGGCCTATTCCGGCTGCGGCATTGCAAATCCGCGATCCATTCATCAATGGCAAATCTCCTCTATACATTACAATACTGTACCAAGGCCTCCTTTAGACTTGATTATGGAAGGAGTCAACTGTAGGGACATAGTATATTTATAATGGACATTTATGAGTGAGTGGAAACAGGGGTTTGGATATGGGAGTGTGGTGATGGTGGGTGGGATATGGGTGGGATATGGGTGTCAGGGTGTCAGGGTGTCAGGGTGTCAGGGTGTCAGGGTGTCAGGGTGTCAGGGTGTCAGGGTGTCAGGGTGTCAGGGTGTCAGGGTGTCAGGGTGTCAGGGTGTCAGGGTGTCAGGGTGTCAGGGTGTCAGGGTGTCAGGGTGTCAGTCTCAGTCAGTGAGTGTCAGTGTCATGTGGATGACTTGCGCCCGAGGTCGCAGTCGCAACCGAGAAAGAAAACCTCACCCCCCCTCCAACCAAACAATCCACTCATGCAAAAATCCAGCGGAAACAGGGGCTAACCCTGAAGTAACTTCCCCGAATTCATCCAAAGTATGCAAAAATCAGTAAAATCGGTTTCTGAGAATTTTCAAAGAAATTGGCCTTCCCTTCTGCGGGATAAGGGGTGAACCCTTGTGCAGTATAGTGAGTGATATGCGATCCAAATCCCACCGCACCTGCATATACTGATGCACGGGTGTACAGTGTCTCACTTTACGAGAGCGAGCGTGGCAGAAAAAGAAACAAACATGAGACAATTTTCCTGAAAGTTTGTACACAATTGACGCACCTTTGGCCGTACATGAGAAAGGTCAACTGCAAATTAATCCATTTGGATGTCAATAATTGCGCAAATTTTGCAAGTTTCGAAAATGAATGTCCCACTGGGCTTTGTCTTACCCATATCCCCTAAACGGCCCCCACATTTTGGAAGCGAAAGTTTCTGGTTGGAGATTTCTCTCTGCTGTTTTTATGAGGACATACAAGTATGCTTCTCTCGCGCGTAGTCTGCAGCTGTCCGGCAGTCAACACCTCTGTCATCTGCTCCATTGCTTATTCTCGTAATTAACCACGCATTCCCACATGTGCTTTTGCATGAGTATAGCTATCAGTTCAAGCGGTACGTATTTTTTTGGTATTTTTTTTGGTATTTTTTTTGTTTTTTTCTTTTTCTTTTTCTTTTTCTTTTCTTTTTTTTTTTTATTTTTTTCTTTAGCGCAAGTGCCAGGATGACTAATTTTCATGCCTCTTCTTATTCTCTGTCCTGTTCTCCTCTAGAATCTTTTTTCATTATCCACAAGGTCAATTTCGTTTCCGATAACTTGGCCTACATCGACTCAAAACACCCCGTATTTTCGCATTTCACTGTCGTTGCATGGTGAATTGACCTAGTCTTTCTCACAGCTTGGCTCGTGTCTTGTTGAGTCACTACTCCAAGAATATGCTTGGAATCCATGAGCTTTTGAACAGCTCTGGCTCAGCCTCGCCTATGGCGCAAGTCCCTGTGTCACCAGAAATGGCTTTAAAAACAAATTCGCTGAATTCGGAAGTCACTCTGAACGATGACAATCTGACTCCAGAGAGTATGTTGAATGAGAACTTAGACTGTTTGAACGAAGCTATCACTCCTGTATCTGAGACTACGACTCCGGAAATGGCGTCTCCGTCCAAAGTCAGTGGCAAATCGACGTCCAAGGGGAAAACACACTGTGGCCTCAGCAACAAGAGCTGTCAAGTTAGCAAAGTACACCGATCCCGCGTGTACCCTCATGTGTTAAAAAACATTCGGCTCATAGACATTGCGTTGCGGCGAAAGAGCTCGGTAAAACGCAACTCTAACCCTGATACATTTGGGCTGAAGCTCCACCGTAAGTTTTTGGAGGCAGGGCTTCGGGTGCGGCTTGTGCTGTGCCCGTCCATCTATGAGATTTTCCGGCACCTCACACCTGCCATATCACGAGGTCTGATGCTTTTTAGTATGGAATTTGACAAACTGTGTGGAATGTTGAAGGCACATAATCTCAATGCTGAGCTCCATAAAGCTCGGATACTGCATACTGGGGTATTTGCCAAAAAACGGGGTGGCGTATTGAAGGAAAGTTTTGAAGAGACTTTGGAAAGAGAGATTGACATTTCTGAAATACCCATTGGAGATATTTCGGAAAAAACGACTCCTCAAACTCTCTCTGAAAATGCAAAACCTTCAAAAAGAAGGTCACTTGAAAAATTAGCTCTGGTGAAGAAAGAAGAGAACCACCCCTCGAAGCTGTCACCCAAGCTGTCCCCCAAGCTCTCCCCCAAACTCTCCCACTATCTACCGTCCGTTCTCAAATGTGGCAATTTTGACACCCGTACGATTCGCCTTATTGATAACAACCTTGTGGACTTGTCAGGTGTACCCTCAAAAGTATTCAAACTGCTCCGTGATGATCAGGACTCCCATGGTAGTCAGCCTAACAACCTCGTGGCCACCTTCAACTGCCTTGACACAGTAATATCTTCGGTATTCAATATCCACCAGTACTCACTAGTCCGTGTGACCAAATCAGCATCCACCAACCTGGAACCGTCAATCTTGATGAAGTTGGAAACCGCCCATCCTGGAGATCCTAGCCTTATTGATGATGCCGAATACATTGAAGACATGGTGACCTCTTTGGGAAAACCGCACACACTGCCAACCAACTTGTTCATCAAGAAGGTGGTGGCGCGGCCGCGCTATAAGGTAGACATGAAGCTCTACTTTGTGCCGTACGCAGAAGCCATGTCTCTCTACGTGGATCTGCGCATGTTGGAGCGCGATTTGATCAACGGAGTAGTAGATGTGAAATCCGAACCGCATCGCATGCTCTACACTACTTTTGATCCTATGCCTGTGTTGCAACACGTCCTGCACCTTATCCACCAAAGTGACCTCCACATGCGCCTGCACCCAGATGATGATACTTTACTTGCATTTGAAGTGCCCAATCATATTGCTGATAACCTTATGCTGTACATGTACAGGTCTTCCCTGTAAGGAGATCTGGAGGGTTATAGTAGTGGGTCGAGTGTGAATTCTCATTCATCTGTTTATTGGAGGGCAAGTTCATCTGCTTCTGCAACTCTGAGTTTTGTATATGAAAAGGAGGCTTAAATACTTGCATTAGAATTGATGCTATTGTAATCTTAGACGTTTTTTGGGTAATGCACGACCTTTCCTCACTAATAATTTTTATCACCAGCCAATGTGCGACTAGACTAAGAGTCTGAGTCTATCTTTAACACTAACTATTAAACTGAGTCTTTTAACCAATGCGAGCATCATTACATTGAACCATGACTGACATTTTGATTAACATTATAATTGAATATATATATTGACATGGCATTGTTGACGACAATGGACAACAAGTCTTGCATATGTTTGAGATTCAATCTGTAAGGCTTCTTCCATCCTTCAATTATGGTTTCGTGAGGACGAATACTGTAAAAGAGTTCATTTGATGAATCATGTTTATAGCAACGGACCAACGGATTCATTGCATATTCAAACCAACTTTACCAAACAAAATCGAATTCAATGGATAAGCAATCCAGACTTATATCATATATTCAATGCAGTGGATAAGCAATATACAGTGAATGGTTTAGGCAAAGGTACCGTTTTAGATGGAGAATCACTCCGTATGACTTTGTGGCGACGACTGCCCAGTCCCGGACATATTGCGGATATATGTGGATTGGCTATGGTTGACGAGGCTCTGGGACGGGCTCTGGTATCTGAGAGAGTAGTATGACAGAATAATGTAATTCTGCAGGATGATACTACAGTTCGCGCGAGAAATAGAGCTTGATAGCTGTAGAGAGGTGGCAGCAATTTGGGAACTTCAGGCCAACAGGAAGGAATTGTGAGATAATATATATTGTAGAGATTATTAGTTTTAATACGTTGGAATAGTTAATATTTCGCCCAAGATAGTTTGGAATTTAAAGATGTGTGTAAGGCAACTTTTACATAATCTATAGCTTATGTGACCATACTCCATTGGTCTTCCACGGTGGTGAGCTTGTTATTGGAAAAGGAACAATTTAATGTATAATTTCATCTTCATGATAGATATCTTGACAAATCTTATTCTATTATATGTCATCCTATCTACTAGTCTCAACGAGTACGAGGTAGTCAGGGTAGGTAGATGTTAGATGCAGTGCCGAGTGTTATGAGTATGATACGGGAGTGAAAGAGGAAACTGCCAGTTCCACGTCAAATGTATACCATATATTAACCGGACATTCCAGAATGAAGGAGAGAGAGGTCTGATTAAACTGTGTAAACAGAAAGATGAATTTACTTAAGTAATCTTAGGAGACGGTGATTTCAATGAAATGTGTGTTTTATAGACACACTAGTCACTAGCGATTGTTAGAAAAAGGCCTATATGACAGTTAGCTATAGTGAGGTTAAGACAGACATTGACGAGTGCTATGATCGAGAGAAGGATGATCAAGAGATGTACATATTGCCCAGTCGTTTACCAGACGAGGATATCGGTTGAGGATTTGAGAGACAAAGGCAAGAGTGAGCTCATTTTATACTTTAAATGGCACTGGCATTAAACGCCACACTTGAGTCTGTAATGGTGGTTACATGGTGGTGGTAACTTGACGGTCAAGGATAACTCCACTATAAAAGGGTGAGCTCGCACTGACAAGGACAGCTCGCACTGACAAGGACAGCTCTTAGCTTACACACACAAACACCGAATCTCCTCACTATAGCGCTAATTTCAAATCATGGTTTACTAAGAAAACACTACTGCTTTTACGCCCTATTTCATTTATATTAATACTTCCAATATTTACGCTATATTGGTGTAGTGAGCAGAATATATATTCTCGCAATTTCCTGTGATTCTACCAAATAGTGCGAATACTTATTCTTTCTTACATTCTATTGAAATAGAGACTTGAGACTATAGACTATAGACTATAGACTATACACATGCCATGCCTACTTTTATTCCCTCTATTAATCTCTTACATTATCATACTACTACTAGTATTTTATACTACCCTATGTTAGATTCTGAATTATACCCATGATATTTATAGTGTGGATGAGTGGTGCTGTACTGCGCTCCGCAGTTTTGGCTGCAATTTCACATTGACCCAGGTCCTGGCCTGCACACTGACCCAAAAGTCTATATAAACGCTAATTCCCTGAGATCCCATCAAAAAGATTAACCTGAACCAACTGATAGTTAGTGATGGTTAGTGATGGTGGTAGTTAGTGATGGTTAGTGATGGTGGTAGTTAGTGATGGTTAGTGATGGTGGTAGTTAGTGATGCTGATACCGATAACTACTGATACTTATGATATGGTATGGTATACTGATGCTGATACTGATAACTACTGATACTGACTGATACTGATACTTACTGATACTCATTATGAGAACCAGCGCCACAATTCATTCCCTTCTTGACTTTAAAGGAAGGCCAAAATCGTTCAAGTTGTACCTTCCCTAAATGTAGAAGGTGGCCAAAAATAGGTGTTAGTATTAATGTAGTTGACAGACTGACAAGTATTTGTTACATCATGGATTGGCAATCTCGATTGTCGTGGAGTATCACAGTGGGACAATTCATTCTAAAACAAGGTAATTGATTAGGTACTATTATGTATGCTTGTTGATTCCATGGTCTGACTTATAGACTGTTTGTATAGGTTTGACAATGCAACTGTAGATTACTATCAGATGGTAATTTCTGCGTGTTCTTTTTAAACATTGTCTCTAAACATTCAACGAAACGTTCTCTGTGGATACCAAGTGCTGGAAAGGCTCCAAGGCCTTCTTCACATCGTTGTTAATAAACTTCTCGGTTTGCTGCGGAGCTCTGCCCACAAATGTAGAAGGATCCAATAATGAGTCCAATTCATCCCAGATAGGCTTGAAGTACTCGGTGTTTCTGACCCTTTCAATCAAGTCGTTATCTCCTCCTTCCTGCTTCACCACACCAGAAGCCTGGTGCGAAAGCACGCGGATTTCCTCGTGACATTCTTGTCTGGATGCACCCTTCTCCACCATGGCCATGATGATGTTCTCCGTGGCCATAAAAGGCAATTCGGCCATGATACGGCGCTCGATCACCTTGGGGTACACCACCAAGCCGGACGTGATGTTTATCAAAGTCGACAACAAAATATCTGCAGTCAAAAAGGCAGAGGGAAGAGAGATTCTCCGGATGGCCGAGTCGTCCAATGTCCGCTCAAACCACTGCACCGAAGCTGTCTGGATAGCATCGTTCAAAAGGCCTCCCAAGTGTCTGGAGAGAGAACACACTCTTTCACATCTCATGGGGTTTCTCTTGTAGGCCATTGCACTAGAGCCAATCTGCGACGCCTCGAACGGCTCCTCAATCTCCTTCAAATTGGCCAACAACCGGATATCCGTGGCAAACTTGTGGGTGGAAGCTCCCAACGAGGCCAAAGGACTCAACACGTCAATGTCAATTTTCCTGGAGTAGGTTTGGCCCGTCACAGGGTACACGTGGTCAAAACCAAGCAATTTGACCACGGTCTGGTCCAACTCCTCCACCTTATCATGGTCTCCATGAAAGAGCGAGAGGAACGAGGCCTGAGTACCAGTAGTACCCTTGACACCCCTCAAGCCCAAATCGTTCCGGGCACGCACCATGTTTCGCAAATCCCAAAGCAACTCCTGAATCCACAAGGTGGCTCTTTTGCCCACAGTGGTCAACTGTGCAGGCTGGAAGTGAGTCCATCCCAAAACAGGCAAGTCCTTGTACTGCATGGCAAATTGCAGCAATCTGTCAATGACATTGACCAACTTTGGAATCAAAACATCATAAGCATCCCTTAAAAAGATCAAGTCGGCATTGTCAGTGACGTAACAAGACGTAGCGCCTAAATGGATGATTCCTGCCGCTGCAGGACATGTTTGACCAAAAACATGAACATGAGCCATAACATCGTGTCTAACTTTAGCCTCCTCAACAGAAGCAGCGGCAATTTCCTCATCAGTGATTTGTAAATGCTTTTCCATCTGGTCAATGGCCTCGTCGGTGATAACAGAAAGCCCCACCTTTTTCTCGGCCACAGCCAAGTTCAACCATAACTTTCTCCAAGTGGAGAAACGGTTTCTTAGGGAAAAGATGTGAGACATCTCCTCCGAGGCATAACGGGAGGAGAGGGGGGTGGAGTAGTTGTCGTTGGACATGAGGAGATGGTTGGTATGAAGGAAGAAAATAAAGGGGAAATTAGTGACTCTGATGGGTGCGACACCCGTACACCAAGAAGCAAGTCATTATATCATAATGTATTAAACATAGATAGAATGGATTCGTCTGATTTTTATATTTCATTCTGTCTCATACAATGTACAATGTACACTGTTGAATGGTAGGAGGTCACGTGATATCTCAAAAAACCAAAAGCCTCCAGGTCTATTGATTCCTATACAAGGCCCTGTTAAGTCTTCAAACCCAAACAAGACAACTCATCTGTCAAAGTACCAAACTAGGCTCTTTGGGTTATCAGCTTGGGGCATTGTTTGTTGAAACTGCAAGTGTGAGTGGGCTGGTGCACGGGTGTGGTATCACTCCACCGTAAAAATTAAGTTACCAAATAGTTTCGAAAGGTAACCTCGTTCATGCTGTTTTAATGCTCTCATAATAACCTGTTACCATCCACTAAATCTGTGAACTGATGTAAGACAATCACAACAGACTATCAACATGAATTGTGCAATGTTTTACGCAACACCCATGGCTCTGGAGATGCATTAATATGAGATGGATGATAAGACTTTTATAAGTGGATTTATTGGATCCAGTCTTGTTAGGTTCTGTGCGAAACAGGACAGGACAGGAATAACGGACAGGACAGGAATAACGGACAGGACAGGAATAATTCACAGGTTATAAGTTCATTGTATCGCTCACAAGTATCACTCATATCATCACAAGTTCACTCACAGATATCACAGTATCACTCATTGTCACTCATTGTATCAACATCAATGTGGGCTTCTTCGTCATCACTGTGGAATCGAACGAGTTATTTTGTGTCTTTTCTAATGGCTTGTCCATGATAAGGGTAACCTGCGACACATGGTTTCCTTCACCTATCACCACGTTGTATCGTATAATAGCGGCTGTCAGAAGCTTTACATCCTTTTGGCTACCAGAACTTAGCCCACTATAGCGCAGCGAAATGGTCAAGATATGAGTGTCTCAAGGTCTTCCTTACGAGAGGAGCCATAATCATATTCCCAAATGTTTCATGAAGTGTTCCAGAAAGTCACTTCAAGAGGCTCCAAGAGTCTTGAAACCTCCAAACCTCCAAAATCCAAAATCCAAAATCCAAAATCCAAAATCCAAAATCCAAAATCCAAAATAAAGCCAACAATTCACTGATGAAAAGGTAGGAGAAAATACAGGTTTGACCCTTTTAACAAAGAGTATTCTAGTAAAACATTTTATCCTCTGAAAGCATTCAACTCGTCCAACAATCTCGTCAGCTCCAATTACACATTTTCATGATGAATATATGGAGCAGTGGGGGAAACAATGACAGGAACACTTCTCAAGACTGAATATTTTCTATGATGTTGTTAGAGGAATATCATCAGGGTTGAAATAGGACAAGGTGATAATAGTGGAGATTATCAGTGAGAGTATTGTATGACAATATCTGTATGACAATATCTGTATGACAATATCTCTATCACAGTATCACAATATCTCTATCACAATATCTGTATCACAGTATCACAATATCTGTATCACAATATCTCTATCACAGTATCACAATATCTCTATCACAATATCACTCTATTCCACATCATTTCATCATCATCATCATCACTTCCCTCCATTACTAGATAAACCCCATATCAAAAGCTAATATACCTTTCATCAACCACTTCCCTCTTCTCAACTACAGTCAAGTCCAATTAAATGGTGGGTCTATTCAGCACCCTTTTCAGAATCATTTCCTAAGTCATTATCTCTGGCCTCCTCGTTCTGAAGCAAAAGTGAATATACAGCGGTCCGAAAAAGCGTATGGACCAAGCCCACTTTACGCTCTAATGCCCGCATGTTTTGAAGAAGCTCAGTTGCCTGGCCAGATTGAAATTCAGCACAAGGCGTTGACTTGTGAAGGTTCTGGATTTCGTCTGCAAGTTTGTATAACTTAAGAGCTAGACTCTGGTACTGCACAAGGACCTGCCTTTCAAGTACACTTAGATCTTGGTGCTGGGAGAAATCGGTACTTAGTACTTTTGACATGGGTAGTACTATACCCCCAAAACAAGCTAGTGTGGAGAAGCATATTGAGGCGCGCCCTTGTATGCAGGCCCAAAAAAGAATAAAGGGTACTTAACAGCTTCTTGGGAAGCCTACTATTTAAGCTCTAGAATAACAACTGATCTACTTATGTATATTAGATGCACATTCCAGAAATTGAAACTATAAAAGATCTAGGGAGGTGCATTATCTTTGACTTTATATAAGTTGATGAAAACTCAAAGCCATTTGTTGCTGCACGTGACCGCACGTGACCTGGCCTGGGTGCGCAGCCCCAGCAAATTATAGCAAGCCGGTATATGCAGGCATGCTCGTTTGATGATATCGGTCAATTCCATCTTTGAAGGTTATCACAAAATCGAGTGTGATTTTTAACCTAGCAGAAACATTTCTAGGTTTCTACTCAGTTTTAATTAACAATTCTCACAATGTCCACTGATCTGGGACTCGCCCTGACTACTGGATATGAAAACTCCAGCAATGTGCCCAATGTTCATCGCAGAAATGATATTTCCCCTTCTGCTGAATCAATGTCTAAACTGGTAAAGACAGAAGCTGAATTCTCCATGAACCATGAAAATAGAAATCATTCCACCAATGAGACTGAGCCCAAAGGATCCAATCGCAATGAATCCAATGGCAATGAATCCAAAGTTGAGTCCAAAGTTGAGTCCAATCCCAATCATCGCAGAAAACGCTTGGTCACAAAACACTCAGGCCCTTCCAAAGTAAAGTTCTATGTTTGGATAACCGGTCACTCCCTTTCTATTCTTTTTGGCCTCATCTCCTTCACTTGGCAAGTATTGTGGTTGAGAAACATCTATTATATCAATTCCATCAGTTATAGGATGTCTCTTCTCGGTGCAGTTTTGGCCCTTGGAGCTAGCATGTCCAAGAAGTTTGGCTTGAGGTTCTTACCTCCTTTTTCCACATTGTTGGCTCAGCGAAACTTCCAGTACCTTGTTTTGTCGTGTGTGTGGAGCTTCACATTCAAGTCTATTTTCAAGATCATCCCCACCTTCATGATCTCTTTCTTGCAATTGGCACTTCATTTCAAAGTGAATTTCATCATTAACCAAGCGGATTTCTTGGCCTCTATCATTGCCTTTGATGAGATCTTCCTCATTCTTTATTTGTTGGTACGCACTTTGCTCTTTAGATACACTTCTGGATACCAGTTATTGATCATTTTGACCTTCTTTTGGTTGAGGGTGTTGTTTGACGAGAGCACTGCCAACATGTTTGGGTACTTGGTGAACAAGTTAGACGGCAGAGTGTCCGGCGTCAAGAATGAAAACGTGGTCAAGATCTGGAAAAAGGTAAAGGTGTTTTTGAAGGAGAAGCAGAACCCGGGCATGACTTTCGATGAGGAATATGATTTCGAGGAATAGACATGGGTTGCATCAACAAAAAAAACTCTTAGGCACGTTTCGTTCTAAGAGTAGCTCCTAATATAACATTATTTCATGAATTATCTTTGTAGAGATACTCCAGAAACTCCAAAAAGCAACGGCTGATTATAGGAAAGCAAGAAGAAAATTTCACCAATGATTCCACAATTTCATATATCTAGAGTGACGTTGTCACTGTAACAGTCTGTGAATTCATGAGCACCACCGGCACAAGATCATCAAGCCAGATGGCAAGGTCTTTCACATATCCAAGAGAATCCTCTTCGTTAACATGTGTCCCTATCAATGGAGCTGGGAGCGTTGAGAAAATCACCGCAGTTTCTTCTTTTCTAGACGTCTTCTTCATCAATTCATTGAGAATCAAATGCTGTCCTTTAGCAGGTAAGTCATTAAAGGTGAATTCGTCGAGCTCCTTTTGTAGCTGCTTGTAGCTTGTCGTCTTGTCTTTATCCATAGGCTTGGGCTGGTCATTTGAATCTTGGAACCTTGTTTTCGGACTGACTGGGATATCTTCTGCACCCTCTTCATCCAAAAACTCATGGACGTTTCCTTGGATTCCACCCAAAATGGAAGGCGTTGCCGAATGTAAGTTTTTTCCCTTCTCCCATACTTCAAAATCAGACTGCCTTGGCTTTTCTTTACACTTGTATTCCAACCTCGCATCCTCTCCATCTGCAACAAAACTAATGGATGGTTTGGACAGGCCATCGTCATCGAGGTCCTCGTCATTTTCTTCGTCATCTCGGATTTTGGCCTGAGGAATCTTGACTGCCAGAAAATTTGGTCGAAGATTTACCTTAGAAGAACGGCTCGAAAGTGGCTTATTGCTAGACAATCCATTGAGATACTTCGTTTTAAATGGAGTCTCGGGAGGTTTCGACGGTGTTGTGGTACCGCTTTTTTCAGACATCTTTAGTGAGATTTCACTTCTTTCCGTTAGTCTGAATGACGAAATTTCCCTTTTTGGAGATGCTCTGGAGTTCACTGGCCTTATGCTAGATTGCGAAGAGTGGATGTTGCTTGGCTCTCGGTCAGTATCACTTTCACCACTGCTTTCCAATGCATCATCGTGTTTGAAAAACATATCACCACCTTGAGTCTTCATATTAAGCGATAACGCCAAACCCTGCTCGTGTAAATTGAATAAAGTATATCTTCGGTTACTCCTGAGTGATTTGCCGATATTCGAGTCGGTGAAACTCTTGGAATTCAACGTGAATCCGCTAAATCGTGTTGAAACATCGTCTGTTATAGAAATAGCTTTAGAAAACCTGTCATTGTTTCTGTTCAATTTTTGGTCTTTAATCTGCCTTGATATCGCACGAGCTTCCACGAGATTGTGCCACCACTCCTCTGCCTCAAGAACCTTCAGAATCTCGTTGTATGTCTGCTGGGTTTCTGCCGTGACTCTGTATGCCTTCACCATGAGGTTGTACGACGTCAAAGAACCATCATCAAAACACACGACTTTCACCTCTGCGTCGATCCTCAAGCTTTCCAAAAGATTAACCAATCGCTTTTGCTCCTCTTCCTTTTCGCTTTGATTCTCCACGAACACCACCACTCGCAAAACATACCCGTTTTTGCTCCATTGGTCAACTGTGGAGAGGATGGAGCCGAGTTGTAAGATCAAAGTATAAGTATCGAAGTTCGTCGATAGCACCGACTTGCCGTCTTCAAGAAGACAGACGCTGGACATTTGAATTGGATACAAGTCAATAAAGCGCTTCTCCTTTCTCGATCTCTTCAGAAATTTCTCCTTGAGCCACGATTCTTCAAATGTGGGAAGTTTCATACCCTGGAAATTAGCAGCAACAGCTACCGTGGCTTGCATAATAATTAAATCTTCCACGATTTGGACCCACTGACTTGCAGACACTTTTTTTTCTTTTCGACATTCATCTGTGGGGAGGCACAATTTCAGCTGATTCATGTTGGAAATAAGAGACAAGTCCACACCATGCTTATAAAAGTCATAAAAGCCGAGAACTGTAATATTAGGTTTCATTCCACCAAGCCCGGATCCCAAAAACACATTTCTAACTCCCCAGGGCAACGTTGGCCCAATGGCTATCTGCACAAAGGCCTTGATTTTTGCCATATCACGGAGCTTAATCCAAGCGTTCTTCTGCTTCCTGATTTCTTTGAAAGACTTCACATTAAACTCTGAAGACTGTTTTTCAGAGTCCCCTTTAGGAGATCCATCGTTTAACAACACCACATGCCCAAGAATGTACAAACCGCCTTTTTTCAAATGATTGCAAAATCCAATCAAGTTCCAGGATGTTTGAGGATCATCGCATAGAAGAAGAATCTGTGGTCTCCAGTACTTGACACTCATTTGCAACTTTAAGCGGAGTAAGTACTTTCTGACCTGGTGATAGATAAGAAGCTGGGAAATGTCTCCGAATCTCGAGGGAGGAGTCAAGTAATGAATCATCAAAATGAGACTTACCAAAAATATAATCACCGAAGTGGCAGAAACACCATCGCAAATATACATGGCAATGATTGATACCAAGCCCCCTGTAAATGCCGTTTTGGAGTTAAAATACTTAAAGGAAGGTCGAAAATTTGGAGCCGATCCCACTCGCAACAAGAAGCACGCCAAGTTTGTGACCAAAAAGGTCATTAAGAATGCCATGGTAATGAACGTGGCAATTTGGTTGATATCTGCAAAAAGAAATATTTGCGCCAAAAACCACGTAAAGATTATACCCTTGATTTCTGCACTTCTCTTTTCGGATTTCAGCTTCTTGCTCATAGCAAAGCAGCCCAAACCGGGAATGATTCTATCATCGGCAATAGCATTCAACATTGAGGCGGCACCCACAACACCCATGATCACAGAAAAGAGGGAGGTGGAAATTTCTCCAAGTATAATGATTATTCCGTGGATATTAATGGACTGAATGATTTTGATGTCGCTGTGAAGTAACTCGCGGGGAGTGGATGCACCTAAAGAGACAATGACCAACAAATAAAGCACAAAACTGGTGAGCAAGCCATACAAAGTTCCTTTTGGAATAGACCGGGATGGATTTGAAAGTTCGCCTGACATAGACGCACCGGCAAAAATTCCGGCCGTAGCAGGGAAAAAGATGCCAAACATGTTTCTAAAGGTTTCGGGTATGCCTGGTGGCTGAAGCGAGCCAGCGGCATCACTGGTTAAATTAATCCAGAAGTTTTCTTTGAAAGTCAGCCATGCAATACCCGTGTATTTGAGGTTTTCGTGTGGCGAAGATAAGGGATAACCTGGAGAGACCACCAAAGCAGAAAGGGGAATGGAGAGTGTGCTCAAGGTGAGAACGATAAATAATCCAAATGCTGTTTTGGAAACCAAGGATGAACCCACCATAGCAACAGCCGTGCATACAGCTAATAGAATTGTTGAGTAGAAAATTTGCCAGAGGTATGACACGGGTAGCAAAGGAAGAATATCACCCTGGGCTTTGCCAAAATTGAACAAGAGCGGCTCGATAAATCCAACCACATTCAAAGATGCATTTAATATTTGCCCAATAAAGAAGATGATTCCGATAGCTCCACCAAATTCAGGCCCCAAAGACCTTGAAATCATGTAATAAGCACCCCCGCCTTTCACAGTACCATTGGTTGAAATGGCACTGATGGACAAGATAGTCAAGACATCAATGATAAAAGACATCACCAATAGTAGTGTAGTTCCAAAAATTCCCATTTGACCAATAATGAAGCCAAACCGCAAGAACATTAAAATCGACAACACATTAAGTGATGTAGGTAAGAACACACCGTCGAAAGTGTTCAATTTTTTTTTCGGAACCACTTTTTCATTCTTAGCATTTACCTTTGCCACATCCATTCCGGTTACATTACCGGTCACAGCATTCAACGAAGGGACCGGGATGGGTTTCGGTAGAAGAGGGCTTGTTTCTGACATACCCAATAGTCAGATTTCAGGAAAAAAGAAAAAAAATGCACTGGTTGATAAATATTTGAGAGCAGCCTTAGTTTCAACTTGATCAATAATGAGTGTGTAGGTCCAGGTGCAGGGGTTGTGCAAATGTGTTTGATGTGATGGATAGAGAATTGCAGGTAGTGCGTATGTTTCAGTTGCTTATCAGATCATCCGCTAGAGGACGCAGCGTACTGCAAACAGGAGAATATACATTTTTTTTCTTTTCACAGCCATAAAAGTCTTGATATAGTCTTTAAAACAACAAGCAAATCAATTTCAACAAATTTGTAAAGTTCTTCGAATGTAAAAAAAAGGGGATTTCAAAAAATGGATGTTCTTGAAGATGCGTGGGGGAGGCTCTGTATTTATGTTCAAAATTCAAGGTTGCAAAACCGACATGATTAGAAACCTAAATGCACACAAATGCACGTTCTATACATAAAATACATAGCCGCCTATACAACATAATGCATGTATGAAACAATTGCTTGCGTCAAATATTGGTTGTAATTTTCAGGAGTGCATGTGAATTGACTCTCAAATGTATAAATGTAGGCCCACCCCCTTAATAATCTGTTTTACCTAAAATTTTTTAAAGGAGATAATTCAAACTTATCACGTCAAAATTACTGGAGACAATACTAGAGTGAATACAATAATGACAGCTTCCCGTTTCAACTACACCCATGGAGGTTTTATGCAAGAGCTGGTACGAGGGTTTCCTTATTTATCCAGTAAGAATTAAATAAAAAGAGATTGGAGAATTAAAAAAAATCAAATTCGGATACCTGATTCAGACTTAGCTATGCATCCATTGCAAATCCCAAACTCAGATACTACAGTTGGGCTTGGGTATGCATGAGTTAGAAATATGCGACACCCGTACATCCGGAAGTAATATACTTTGAGAAAAAAAGCAAAAAAAACCTTCTCATCACTACCCTCCCCGCCCCCAGCACTTGGACTACAGCAAAAACTAGTTGTTTGCTTTTCAAACCCAAGAAAACTCGAAAATAAAATGCTCAGGTTTGTCGCCTCTACCTCTGGCTCAACTTTGAGACCGGCGCTTCTTCGAAATGTGAGGTCCAACTCCAATGCCTTGATACTTCCTAATTCCGAACGCGACATCAAGCACCAGATTCATGCTTATTCAACGGGAACGCTCCCCATAACAGACACTAAACCTGAGTTTAAAATTGATACGAAGAGAGTGTTTCCCCCATTTGACTCGTCGAAGCCTGATGAGTCACGGGAAATCTTGTATGGACCAAGAAAGACGTTTGTGGACTTGGTCCATCAGTTAAAAAGTGAACAAAACAAAAAAATTAATTTCTCAGAGACCATAAAGGCTCTTTTGGAGTTATTCAAGAAAGACGAAGTCAGAGACACACTTAGTAAAGAGGATGTATGGATATACGCCTCGGTGCTTAATGAATCAACGTACTGGAACCGGGTGTCGCGGTTGTCTCAGAAAATGAATAGAGACTCTGATCAATATAGAAACAAATCTCTTCACAACGACATTTTGTTGAAGAATGCCATCATCAACCTTGCAGATTTTGTGACAGACCAACGATTCCTGGCGGTTGTTGAGAACCAAACCATTCGGAAATTGTTTCTTGCCATGTCTCAATTCAATCTTCCTCATGAATTGATTAAGGTTTGGGAGCATGGAGTCAACTCCCAAAAAAACAGTCGGCTTTACTTGCAACAAAACGTCCTTTCTATTGTGTTGCCTGTTGCGTACAATGAGAAGAGGTTTACCTATGACCAGGTCACCAAATTAGTTGAGGTGAATTGCAAGAATACTTCATTCAGATACCACGAATTGTTGACGTCGATGGGGAAAATTGCCATTAAAGAAGGCGACTATGAGCAAGCTTTAAACTCGTTGGAGCAAATGTTAGAGTTGTTAGCGCTGAATCCCGAGCGCCGGTTAATCCAGAGATCGTTGGCGGAATTGCATCTTTCGTTCATTGGGTGGTGTAAAGATGTTAAGATTGCCAAGAACTTCTTCGATAAGGTGATCCATCAGGGGTTACCATATGACGTGCTTTTGAAAGCTCCACATGTTGCGTCTCTCCTTGAAAACTGTCAAGGTGCAGGTGAGCCTTTTGATAACATCATGGAAATTTGGAAAAACACGGTGAAGTTCTACCACGAAGTTCAGTCATTGAATGCGGCGTCCAATGCCAATTCGCGTTATGTCCTTATCAACAAGAAGTTTTTTGGCATATTCTTCGAGATTTATCCAACGCTCACGCAAGAGTCGTACGCCAAGTTAAAGGAGGTGATATCCGTGTATGCCAATACCAAGAAAGTGGATGAGTTGTTTCTCAACAACATTATTTCCAATTATTCGTGGGGCGACAAAACCGTGTTCGAGCAGTTACTTGAAAACTACGCCATTCACAACGTGGAGCGGACGCAAGTGGCGCACCGTGTGGCTTTGAAGAAGGTTGGAGAAATTGAAGCAGTAGATTCAGCGGAGATCATCAAGTACTGGAACACATCGTTGGAAAATTTAGACAAATTGAAGTTCACCTACATTCCCATTGCGGACTGGGCGGCGTTGAGAGATGCCACGATCTTGTCACGTTTCAGTCACGATCGCGAGGACGTTTACTTGGCTTTGCTCTCGATTTATAAGAATTACCACCAGGATGAACGGGCAGTGGATAGATTCGTGATATATTGGATGAACAACCAGAAGCTGGCCATAGTGGCAAAGGTGGCAACTGAAGACGAGGATAACTTCAGATTGGAATTTGAAATAACAAAGCCACAGCTTGAGTCTTTGATGGAAAATGTGGATTACAAGACTGTTGCTCAGAAGATTATGGAAACCAAGACTGGCAATGTGCAGACTCATAGGGATTTCTTCCAGGTGCAGAGCTCATAGGGACTTCTTCCAGGTGCAGAGCTTATAGGAATTTCTTCCCAGGTGCATGATGCTGGTGGTCTATCCGTGAGAGTCCTTGTGCTAGTCTTGAGCTTGCACTACCTTTCTTATACTTAAGAGGAGACAGAAGCACTTTCTCTAAAGTAATGGTCTCAATTCTAAGGATTGATAATACACTCTGGAGTCTATTTATGAAGTGGATGGTTCAGTCTGGTGTAAGGTGCACCGGTAGTGAACAATAGAGTCGTATAAGGCTGTATAAACACACCTATGATGGACAGAGGCCCTCCAATATGAGAAGGGCAGGTGCAGTATCATGGAGAACAAATTTGGAAGGAACATGACCAATGGGTCGTGAACTGGAAGGTCAGACACCAGAGCTCAGATGTCACTATACTAGTGGCAGCACTTATCTTATTGATGACCAGTTAATCCGCCCACCTTCATTCTACAGTATGGGATTATCTTTTTACGGTGGTGAAACATTTAAGACTGTATATAGAATGCTCTGCTATCCAGAATGCTCGGCTTTATAGAAAGCTCGGCTATCCAGAATGCTCGGCTATATAGATAAATGCGCGCTTATAACCTGATAACTATTAAACATTAAATATGGGTAGCTGCTTTTCCAAGGAATCCCCAGCCACAAAAAAGCCAGCTAATCATGGCAAATTCCCTAACAATCCCAGAAAAAAAAAAGTCAATAGCAACCCCTCCAAAGCCCCTAAGGTCAAAAGTCAGCCCAGTAGTGGCCACGTTTTAGGAGGTAGTTCCAATGGAGATCAGCCCAAAGGAAATGCAGCTTCAGCCGCTGAAATGAGGTATAAGAAGCAGCAAGAGAAGGCTAAAATGAGCCAGAAGAAGCTCAAGGCCATGGAGAAGATGTCTCGTCTGGAGAAGAACTTGGCCTAAACCACAGCCAATTACCTAAAATGGTAGGGTAGGTTTAGCGGGGTAAATGAGGAGAATTGAAATGGATAATAAATTGCTAGATGGTCTAGTATTCTTAATCAATGGATCTGATGCAATTGTTCAAAATCACCTAAAGTCATGATCCAAGACATGTGTCAGCTAGGTAAATGTTACTTCTACTAGTACATCCCTATGCGTACCATGAGGAGTAGATTTCCAAGTCAATCTTAGTGACACACCAGACTGGCTTTCTGTCAATAGACAGTGGGAAGTCTATAAAGCCTGGATCGCCTTGACAGGAAATTCATGAATAAACAGTAAAGTGATGGTTTAAAGATAGCATAATTGTCAGAATTCACCTTCAATGTACCATAACGTGGATTACCGTAAAAGCAATCCAA
>NLAU01000664.1:62500-74142 GCA_002370875.1 Metschnikowia arizonensis
GTACTAGTAGTACTAGTAAGTAGAGTACTAGTAGTAGTATTACTAGTAGTAGTAGTTCATAGTAGAGTAGTAGTTCTTCTTGTTCTTGTACTTCTTCAGAGTAGTAGTAGTAGATCATTAGTAGTTCTTGTAGTATCTTTAGATTGATAGTAGTCAGTATAGAGTAGTGCTAGTTGTTATTCTTAGTAGTGAGGTAGTAGAAGATCCTATGAGTAGGAGTACTATCACTATGACTAGTATCACTATCTATGACTATCTCTAGTAGTCATAGTAGAGTAGTAGTGTACTAGCAGTAATTCTTGTTTAGCTCTTGAATTTATCATTCATACATACAATACATTGATTGACTAGTCGGTATTCTAGCGTACCCGTCGCTCACCGCGACATCCCTTGGCCGCCTTGGGTGTTTCCGCATTCACATTCGCATTCACATTCGTACCATTCGCACCATTCGCTGTCACCATAGTTTTCTACACGCACTAAAATGAGTAGTTGTAAAAAGGTGATTTAATTGAGGGACTTGAGGGAAATTGAGGGAGTCACACACTCACAAACTACACACTACTAAATAATAAAATAATAAAATAATAAATTAATAAAATAATAAAATAATAAAATAATAAATTAATAAAATAATAAAATAATAAAATAATAAAATAATAAATTAATAAATTAATAAATTAATAAAATAATAAATTAATAAAATAATAAATTATTAAAATAATAAAATAATAAATTAATAATTGTTAGATTCTTTATGATTGTTCAGTACTTCCAAAACTCTGTTTTCTCGTGGATGGCTTCCCAATAAGTGGGAATCCTAGGGTTTATATAGAGTTTGGAGGCTTTTTACCCCACTATAGTTCGAACCTTAACTTAAACGCATAGAGTCGAAGTGGCAATCGGTTTCTAAAAATACACGTGGTCACGCGTGTAAGGATTAAAATCACTAGATTGCCGCTTGGACCATGCTGTCAGGGTATATGACAATTCCACGTCTGATCGCACATCGTACATTACTCCCATGGGTATCACACTACCCATCGGGGATCTGACAATAAAATAATAATAAATTAATAATTGTTAGATTCTTTATAATTGTTCACTTTTAAACTCTGTTTATTTGTTCATGCATTCTCACAAAGAGTATCCTTGAGTCTTATATAGACTTGGGGTAGGTCTCTGGGAAACCACTCGCGTGTGAGAGTACGGAATGGCTCAATTGCCGCTGCACTCCTACTTGTTAGGGTCAATGACAATTCCGATGAGAGTAGGGGATGATTGGATTGCCGTTGCCTTCCTGGTGTCAGGGTCTATGGCAATTCCACGTCTGATGGTACGTTGTAGGTGATTTTACTCCCTACTAGCTCTTGTTCTTCTACTTCTTCAGAATGTTAGTAGTAGTAGTTCTTGTTCTTTCTCTTGTAGTTCTTCAGTAACCTCTCCGCTTCAGACTAGTAGTAATGAAACTATCCATATAATTGACTCTTAGTCAGTACTTTTTCGTAGCCTTCGGTGGTCGCGACTACACTTGACCTGGGTCTTCACTGCGCTGGCAGTCACCATTCGCAATTTTCTACACACGCACTAAAATGAGTATTTGAGGAAGATAGGAAATTGAGGGAGTAATATCACCTACTTATAACATATTCTGAGAATCATCTTAGACATCCCCCTAGACCAGTTTCCATAGAAATATTTACACTCGGTCATTATTGAATTTATGTTGTGTATTCAGAGCTGCCAATAAACTATATTTCTGTGCTGTTATTTTAGTTCATGGATATAAGTGGAAATGAGGGTTTATATAGACTTTTGGTTGGTTAAAGAGAATCGCAGCCATTCTCAAACAACTAGTCCCCTCACAAGCTAGGCACAATCACCCCAAGTCTATATATACCCTGATCCCCTTGACCAATATGTACTGTGTGAACATAAGAATCTAAACGCCTTTTTTGCTGACTGATACATTGGTTGTGATACTCTTAGTGGATTGATCAACCATTATAAGACTGACATATATATAGGAAACCCGTACATCCCTATAATTATTATCACTTTTTTCTTCCAAGTAGTGTTGCCAGATTCCCAGTAAATGTATAAATAAACTAAAAAATACCAAAATTACCAAAATTAATGATAGAATGCTAGATTAATTGCATGTCTGAACCTACGCTGTGCGCTTCGTGCGAATTTGCCATAGACAACAAAGCGCGAATACACTCCCTTTTCCCTTAAAAATCCTCAACAAAAAATGAAGAATTGAAACATAATATATAATATTTTTGAATCTGTTTATGATTTGACTGTTTATGATTTGACTGTTTATGATTTGACTGTTTATTTGTTGATGATTCCAGGGTTATATAAACTTTTGGGGCTTTTTTCACAGCCATAGTCCAAATTTAAACTTATCATGCATAGTGGAACGTTCGCAACAATAGAGTGTTTTTCAAAATGATTCAAACCTATGCGACAATGTTCCAACCACACTAGCAAGTTTCAACCCCTTCTCAGTCTTTCAAACCAAATGGCGTAATGTTTCACATCAACTTGCTTTAGAATTCAATATTCAGAAATCTTAAATCTGGAGGATTGCCTCATACGTACTACATTTGGGAGTCTTACAGTACCAATCAATGGTCAAAACGGACGGAACTGAACTGGTTTGTCGGACGTGGTCCGCGCCATGGCTAGATGGTGCATGCAGGCAGCTTGTCCGAAGGTCTATAAAAGGATTTCTCACCCCGTGTGTAACAGCGCATTGATACAGAGCAGTTAATCACGAAGCCCCTAGTATATATGTATAAGTGGATAGAGTCACGTGTCATGTTCCCTCCACAATATTATGCGGGTATAAAGTATAATAACCCACAACACATATCTCTTAATACCCACATCCGGTAGCCTCGCAGTCGAGTGCTGAGATCCCGTGCGAACAGGTTCCGCACCATCTTCTGAAGTACTGACTCATGAGGATTCTTAATGTGCAGAAAATATTTGATCATTTTTTTATTCACAACGATGTACTGGTGTTGCTCTTCCTTCCACTATAAATACCGGACTGCTACCAGATTTAATATTGACTTTGGAGATTTTGCAAATGTGGATACTTTTAGTCTTTTAGCAGCTGGTATGCATATAACCGTGTCTTGTATACTGTGACTCTGGCTGTCAGTCAATATTGAAGGTATTATACGTCGTAAAGTTTATCATGGTGTGGATGATCAACCTTCTGAAAACCTGGGAAAACCTCCCTATTATATATATACCGCGTTATGCTATCCTGCACAACACCTGCTTGTGTTTCATCTATGTACAGGTGTTGCCCTTTCTTCCTAATCACGTCTGCACTTCTCCACTTAATTTATTATCTACCACCTAATTACTCATTAAATGCACAATTATGACTATTTTGATTGGCTTCCAGACTCTTTTATGGCTTAAACTTCCTCAAGCCATTCGTGCTCAGCAATATCTGTAATAGTAGGCCGCTTCGCAACATCTCGAACCAAAATACCTTCTATCAAATCGTTCAACTTCCGACTCACAATATATGGAACTCTCAAATTAGTCTCCATAATCTCATCAACATTATAAAATGGATTCTCCTTGTAAATCATCGTGTAGAGCAAAACTCCAAGTGCCCAGATATCTTGTGGCTTCCCCTCATACTTCTCTCCTCGTAACACTTCCGGAGATGCATAGTCAATGGTACCAACAAAAACATCAAATGGCCCCAGCTTCACATATCCAGCACTGCCAAAGTCAATCAATTTGACCACTCCAAACTCATTCACTATGATGTTCTCGTCCTTGATATCACGGTGGATAATGCCTTGCTTATGGAGATGGTAGATGGCTGATGTTACCTGCTTGAAGATGAGCTGGCAGTCCAACTCGCTCATATCGTGCTTGACCTCGATATAATCAAAGAGGTCGATGGCCGGGGGATTGCCAAAGATCGGTGTTTCCAAGTAATAGTAGTTGGGGTCCTCAAAATAGTCCACTATACGCATGATATTGGGGTGCGGCTCCAAGTTGAGAGTGGCCATAATCTGGATCTCGGAAGGGATCGTGCCCAATTGCCGGTCTCGTACCCACGTGTCCACCAAGATACGCTGCTTGTCAATGCACTTGATAATCACCAGGTACTCTGAATCCTGCTTGTGTTCTGCAAGTACCACCTTTCCGTACGCTCCCTCACCCATTCTCTTAATGATGTTGAACTCCTGGTACTTCTTGGTCCTCTTTCTCTCGCCAATCCGCGTGGGCCAGAACTGCGACTTGAGCTTCTTGTCTTCAAGCTCTTGGTTCTCAATGTCCAAGATCTCCTGCTCCGTGAAATTGCGGTAATAATGGCTGGAAGCTGTAGTATCGCTTTCGCCAGAACTAGGCCGTGCTGACATTTGCTCACTATGGCTGGACACGCTATCATTGAAGGAAACCACCCTGTTTCCGTTGGGGGCTCCAGAATCTGTCATGTAGGTAATGGGTACGGCAAAAGTACTTGCCCGCTTAGGCTTCCGCGTGGAACTGTTGCGGCTAACCTCAGCACTGGACCCCAACTCCAAGATATCCGCCTCGTCCTCGGGGAAAAGCTTCAATTGGGATGGCAAGTTGACATTGCTCCTGCTGCTACTGCGCTGCGCTGGCAGACTTAGCCCCGGTACCTCGCTGGAAAGCTTGCTCACGTGCCGGTGGATGTTCTTGTTGGTATGGCGAGAGTACGTGACCCATAGAACAAACACATCTGGCCGAAGCACCCGGAGCTGCACATCAAGGTGGAGTTTCTGGCCGTCTCGGTGAAGTCCATCGATTCCTCGCGACGCAAGAAACTCGTGTTCGAAATGCTCCTGGCCTGATACTTTGAGCTTGGCGTCGTACTTGCGGAAAAAGTGCTCGGGAAGCACCAATCCGGGGACCATGCTGAATCCGGGTCCTTGGTCATCGAGACCGGCTTGTAAAATGGCAGAAAAGTTGGGGATGATCTTGTCGATGGGCGAGTCCAACACATCATCATAGGATGCTCCAAAGAGGTTGTTGACAATGGCCTTGTTACACGACATCACCTCGAGTGTAGAATAGTCCACCACAAACATGCCTGCAATGTACGGCATGGAATGCATCTTGACCCTGATCTCGGCCTTTTCCGGGTCCTTTTCCACGGGGTCCGATGTAAGTGCACAAGGAATGTTGTCTTCACCGCCAAGTTGGATGGTGTAGTAGCGTTTTTGGTTGAGCAAATCGCTGTCGTGACAGTCCCGGGCCGGAGAGTACAAAGCTGAGCTTAAATCGTGTGCTAAGGAACGAGAAAGCTGTGAAATATCCTTGAGTTTGCCTGCATCTAGCTTAGACACAAGCTTTCCAGCAATTTCTTCAATGTGGGTGATGGTGTAGCCGATGTTAGTCTCGGCATTGACATCTGCCGAAAGCGTCAAGTCAAAAGCATCACACGTAATTTGCTCAAACATGCAGATGATGAGGTTGGTCTTTTGCTGAGCCCAGATTGACGTCCATGCAAAGTCGCCCTCGGAATACCTGGAAATGGCAATGATTTCGCCAGCAAAAATGATGTTTTTCTCGGAGTTACGTTGCGCTACGGCCCTTGTCATCTTCTCCATGACAAAGTGCCGGAACTGGGGCGCTATGAGGTCAATCAAAGTCACGTTTTTGATCATGCTTTTCAGGACACCAAACATCAAGCATGCAAGATCATTGGCGGCCTTGAAATTCCATGGAAAATCTGCTTCCACGGTGATGATGGACTGTGGCGACGTGTGCTTTCCTGCAGAAAAAGAGTGGAACGGTCGGTTGGGGCAGCTGTTCACTGTAACGCCCTTGGAAAGCGTGTTGAGTCCTGCACTGGACTGGCGGGTCTGCATCACTGATAGCTGCAAACTGGATGGTAAAAATGGGTCCTGGGAAAGCAGGTTGGGGGCATTTGATGCAGGATCTCCCCATAGGGAAGATGTGGTTCCGGAAGATTCCACAAACGGAGTCGCCAAGGCAAAGAGCAATTTTGTCTTGAGCAAGTTCTGCTTCCTTTGAGCATCGTGTGTGGCGGAAGAAAGCGATAGATCGTGGAGTGTGGCAGCAATATCGGATTTGCTGGAAAGGAGAGATGTGTCTTGCTCAATAAGCTCGATAATATCTTTGAGTTCATGGGCGAAAAAATTTTCGGAGTCTTCGTCGGGGAAAGTAATTTCCACATCGGGCACTGGGGGATGATCCTGGTCGGCATCTTTTAACTTTGATTCTTTAGTCTTATTCACCGAAAGAGAACTATTGTTGGAATGAAGCGAGCTGCATTCGGAGAGATCAGCAGTGAAAGCCCTAGTCATGGGCACGCTTTCGGAACGGGAGATTTTAGGGCGGAAAAGCGCCGATAATGCCGCAGACGATGCATTGGAACGGAGCTTGTGATCGTTTTCTCGGGATAGAAGCGAGCGGGATGGGCCTAGCTTTTTGAGGACGGATTCATCTTCAATGGTGGATTTAATGTCGTGTGGGGTGAGTTTAAGGTCATTTGAGGAGTATGATTTGTCATTTGGAGGGTATAGTTTGTCTTTCAGCGGATATTTCACATCATTGGGCGCATATATGACGTCAGTTAAGGGCGATTTCATATCAGTTGAGGCATTTGCAGGCTCGGAACTAGATTGTACAAACTTGAGCCAATCAGGACGCTCATTCAAAATCTCCAACAGTCGTTTCAATACATTTAACCTTAGAGCCAAGGAATTGGGAGAAAGGTGAGCATATGAATAGGCATGGGAGTTTTCAACAGGAAATATAAGCACATCATCAAGATTAGAAAAGTCCATGGCCCGAGAAGAAAGTCGAGTGACTGGAGACGTTCCAGAAGGGGTGTTAGCTAGTGAAGAGGAGTTTATGGGTGGCGGTTGATGGGAAGAGTTTTGAGCTCTTTTTCGGGTATTAAGCAAGGTATGGCCATCATCGTCCCCTAAATAGAAGGCTGACATGATAAATAAAAAGTGTGTGTGTGTGTGTGTGTGGGAAGAGAGAGGGGGCGCAGATAATGAATAGTTTGTGGGAATTCGAAGGTCAAAAAGGGATGTAGTATGTTCTGCTGGAGCAGTAAATTAATCAATTTTGGAAGAGTACTTTTGGAAGAGTACTTTTGGAAGAGTACTTTTGGAAGAGTACTTTTGGAAGAGTACTTTTGGAAGAGTACTTTTGGAAGTGTACCTTTGTAGTTTTTCAGTCTTATCAAATATTCTATCACCTCAGATCACCTGGTTTCAATTATTTAGGATAGCTCAAGTGTAGAAGGCGGGTATGGAACTATCTCTAGAACTAGTAGGCGGATTTTCAAGAATTTTGCATCAATTGGTAGAAAAATAATAGTAGATTCTCTTTCTATATCAAATTAGTCGTAATACTCTATGGCCCAATATAATATCCGTAAGTGCCCGTGGTACAGGAGTTGTTAATAGGAAATGAGAAGATTATGCGTGGTGGGCTGAGGGACGTGCCGCACGCAATTTATGTTTAAAGTTTATGTTTGAAGTTAGCGCGCACTGACGTTGAAGTGCGTTTCATCCGCCCTGACCTGGGCTTAGTTAGGGTCATGTTTCCACCTTGTATGCACACGGGCTCTTTAGTTAGCAGAACTCCTACAAGTATTTGTGACTTGGATGATGGTTGATGTCTGAGGCAGGAGTGATGGAGTGTCTACCAGGAACTGAAGTGATGGAGTAACCACGAACTCAGGAGTGATGGAGTAACCACGAACTCAGGAGTGATGGAGTAACCACGAACTCAGGAGTGATGGAGTGTCTACCACAAACTCTTATAAGGAGTGATATTAGGAAAGTTATCAGGTTATCAGGACTTGTGATTTTGACATTGACCTAAATGTATGGGCATAGACTTGTGACATTGTATCTCATAGGCTGTCAGAAGTACCCGTACATGCCTAGCAATACAAGTGCCCGGGGTTCGCGCTTTTACTTTATTTCCTCGCTTGCGGCAGGCAATGAGTGTTGGAAATATGGCCTGTATGAAGTTGGGAGTGCAGGCAACTCAGGTTAAGACACGGACATTGATGCGAGTGCTATATGTTCGAGAGAAGCACAATAGTGCAGATGAAACAAGAGGTATGGAGCATTCTTGTGACACATGCAGTTAAAGTACAGATTCAATGCTTGCTAGCTCATCAAGCTTGTTATTGATTGGTCACGGTCTTATGATTGAGGATAAGCGACAAGTATAGAGCTCTTAGCTGACACAGAGAGATGTTGAATATATTATGACAGAGAACTAAACCGAATCTCCTCACTTGTCCAATGAGACAAGCGTTCTAGTTTATGAGACGGTTTAATGGAATCTATCAACAATGAGATGTACGGGATTGTCTGTAAACTATTATATATACGTTAATAAATTCCTAAAGTTAAACAACTCACTAACAGTAAAATGGAGAGTCCAATATAAAGGACTTTAACTTCACCTAATACATATTTAATATGATAACTTTATGTGGTGAAACCACCACTGGATGGTTCTCCTGAGGTACTGATTTATAATAGACGACTTTATGATTATTCAGTACTTCCAAAACTCTGTTTATTCTCAGAAAGAGGAATCCTTGAGTCTTATATAGAAAAGCGGGAAATGTCGGGAAATGTCGGGAGCCGGTTATCACCGGCGTCCTCGAACTTGATAGGATGATATATCTCTGCGAATGGCGCCTTCGGCTCGACGGATCCCCGGAGGTATTTTCAACGATAGGGAAAAGCATCATTGCTCCTCTGTCTTTGTCAGGGTCTAAGGCAATTCCGCGTGTGATGGCACAATGTAGGTGATTTATACTTCCATGGGTAGTGTGATGCATGGGTAGTGTGATGCATGGGTAGTGTGATTGCCATGGGGCATCTGACGGTTGGACTGTTAGATAAGGTACTGATTGAGAGTGCTCATGGAATGAAATCAACCACATTAAAGTCAGTTCTCCATGCTTACTTCAGGCATTAGACAAAGCAGTATACGTGAAATCACCAAAAAGCATCCAAGGAGTCAATCAAACAAAAACGTGGAAACTCATGAAGGCCTTATACGGACTAAAGAAGTTAACAATATCAGAGAAACTTGAAGCGTATGGACATAGCCTACAGCGCGAGCAAATTTGGATAATATACTTAGAAAGCAAGTGAATCAGATTTTATACAGCTAAAGAAAATGCTAGCATTATTAAGGGATACACAGGACTGGCTGAACATTATGCAGATAACAAAGTGAAGTTGTATGGGAGAAGACCGAAAGTGCGACTGAGAGATCTGGACAGTGACTTATTTAAACAGTGGAAATACCCAAAATATTGGAAGACAATGATATTAACAATGGACTGGAAGCATGAGAGAAAATGAATATAAAAGCATGTAAAGGATAGGGTAATAGTATCTCAAGACAACGTTGCAGATACTCTTCACTATAGTCAAGGGCATTCGACAGGCTCTAGGGTTCCACAACAATCATCAAATTCGCTCAATCACTAAACAATGGCGAATCACGAAACTTGAGTGACGTGATTCAGGATTTCGTGGATATTTTACATGTAGACCTGCACCTCGTCTAAACTCTTTGGTCTTGTAACGTACAACTTACATATCTCTGTATATTAATATATACATAGCTTGAAACAAAGAGGAAAAGGATTTGCCCTTTCTCCGATATGATTGCTGTCAAGTAGATGAGTGTATCCCTGGTATCAAGTTCGAGAAGGCCAGATAAACCTGTACATCCCTACTTTAAAGAGGTACTAGTACTTAGTACTACTGACCAACTACTATACTACTATTGTTATGACTGCTACTACTGACTACTACTACTGACTACTTCTTTGAAGAAGTACAAGAACAAGAACTCTTATTATTTACTAGTGTGTGCTACTCCCCCTACATCATCATTTTACACATACTCATTTTAGTGTACGCGGTGGAGCCAAGAGTATGTAAACTGTGAATGTTGCTGCGAATGGGTTAATGGGTTGCGAATGGGTTAATGGCTGACAGCGAGCGCTCCCGAAGGCCCAGGTTAAGTCGCGCGCGACTGACGATGAGGATAAGTTAGAATACTGACTAAGAATCAATGTGACAATGTTGAGTACTAGTACACTACTACTACACTACACTACTACTACTGACTACTACCTTGGTAGATGAGAAGTGGTTGAACTTGGCTAATTTAACAGTTCGAATATAAATGAGTGTCTGTTGGCCTTTTTACACCACCCTTCCCATAATATTTTTGTTGGCTACTTGGTCACTGGTCACACTGACCTAGTCCTTCCTATTTGGAAGGTACTTCATCTTCTCCATTTATTCAAGTCACGTGACCTTGTGATGTTTTACAACTTTTAGTGAATATGGATCTATAGTTGACTATACTAATCCAGTCAACAATTATTTAGTGCGTATGCGCGGTTTGCAGAAAACTGTGAATGGAGTGATTGAGTGCCATGCACTGATAGTGAAAGAGTACTGTCAGTTTAATACCTGGAACAAGAACTACTACACTCTCAAGAAGTACACGATTGCACTACCCATGGGAGTAAAAATCTCCTACAATGTGCAATCACACACGGAATCAAACAGGCGGGAATATTGATCATAGTAAGCAGGAGTAGAACGAGAATACAAGTATTCGTACACTCACAAGGGAACATACGCAAGTCTATAAATCTGATTTCAAATAGTGGATTGATGAACTAATAAAGTGAAAAAGTATAAAAAGTATGTATCAAAGAATCTATATTATTTACTAGTGAGTGTCATCTGGTGGAGAGGGTAGAAGTAGAAGGTAGAAGTAGAGGGTGGAAGTAGAAGTAGAAGGTGGAAGTAGAAGGTAGAAGTAGAAGGTGGAAGTAGAAGTAGAAGGTGGAAGTAGAAGGTAGAAGTAGAAGGTAGAAGTAGAAGGTAGATCTGGTAGACTTCTGCACTCCTTACATACCAGTAAGGACTTACTCCCGATAGAACCACTCGGTTGTGAGTACTTGAGTTGTCTTCTGATGGTACAGAGTAGAAAATTTTGCTCCCATGGGTATAGTAGCAATGCGTCTAACACTAGTATTAATACTTGAGTGTATCAACACTTTGACTTTTGAAACTGACCCATCGTCTGGATACTTATGACTAGACCTTGATGATTAATATAGTACATAGTCAATTGACTGCACCATGCAGCCTCGCTTCCGGCATCGGCTAACCGTGCACAACCCTGGTTGGCCTCTGAGTTTAGCAAGTGTTGCATCTGGCTGACCGCGTGCCAACAAATCACCTGCTTCCTGCATCTTGTCATAATGCCTTTGGTTGCAGTTGAACATGTGCTACTCCCTCCCTCTACATCAGCATTTTACAGATGCTCATTTTAGTGCGTGTAAGAACTGCGAATGGATTAATGGCTGACAGCGAGCGTTCCAAGAAGACCCAGGTAAGTCGCGACCGACCTAGCTACGAAAAATACTACTAGTACTAGTACTCTACTACTAGTACTCTACTACTCTACTCTACTACTAGTACTAGTACTCTACTACTCTACTACTCTACTACTAGTACTAGTACTCTACTACTCTACTACTCTACTACTAGTACTCTACTACTCTACTCTACTACTAGTAC
>NLAU01000665.1:0-53561 GCA_002370875.1 Metschnikowia arizonensis
ACCGAGTTGGTGGAACAAATCCTCAATGATAGGGAGTGGATATGCGTCTTTAACTGTCACACTGTTAAGTGCTCGGTAGTCAATGCAGAGCCGTAACTCGCCTGTTTTTTTCTTAACAAAAAGCACTGGAGCTGCAAATGGAGAGTTAGAACGGGAGATAAATCCTTGCCCCAACAATTCCTTTATTTGCTTCTTTAGCTCGTTCACTTCATGTTGCGCCATGCGGTACGGAGCCCGTTTGATGGGGGTAGTACCGGGATAAAGGTGAATCCGGTGAGTAACGATCGAGTTCCGTGCCGGTTGAGTTGGTTTCTCATAAGTAACGATGTCTGCAAATTCGTCCTGTATGAACTGGGGAACCGTGTTTGGCTGCGAACTTTCCTCAGTAATATAGACTAGACCGACGGGTTCGGCGTTCCGAATTGCTTCGCTCTGGTCTATCAAATTGATGTTTGCGTCAATCCCAAAGGATATCTTTTCCGCCCCAATATAAATACCAATTTGTCTAGTGAGGCTGACTCCAAAGAGAAAGTCATATGGTGCCTCGGCGACAAAGAATTTTGTAATGAAAATCATTGCCGAGTTAATCCGAAGTGGAATATGGACGACTTTATCAACCTTCGTCTTGCCATTTCCAAATCCGTGGATCGTTAGTGGGTGTGTGTCCGTGGTTTGAAGTCTAGCATCAACCACGACACGCGGATGAATCGTGTTGATGTTGGCGCCAGTATCGATTAATGCGACGAAATTCTTGCCTTGGAGCTCTATCCCATAGGTGATATAGTCTCTGTCGTTGGGTAGGGGGCGACCCTCGTTTCCCACAACAGCAGTGGCTTGCTCAGGTCCTCTGGTAAAGTAAATGTGTCCCTGGTCGACTAGGGCGTTGTTGGTTGGCGAGTCGGCGTAGGCGGCAGTGGAAGGTATTGTAGCTAGCAACACTTCCGTTTCTTTGGTGGTTGTATCACAGATGTCCGGCCTATCAGCGTCATCGTCCAGAAGCGCGGCAGACGAGTCTTCCTCCAGTTCATCTGCAATTTGAAGTATGGATCGATCAATACTTCCTTTCAGACCTTTCTGTCGATCAGCGTTGGTCGCTTTCGCTGATCGTTTCAGTTTTTTGACGACTTCTTCTGTGATTGATTTGAGCTAGTCGAAGTTCCTGAGTTTCGGTTGTTAGAGGACCGGTCTTTGTCATCAGCTTTGCCTTCTGATTGGGTCAGATGAGCTTTCTTGGACTTGGACTGGTTGCCCCTCTGTGGACCTCTTGAGTTGAAGTTCGCGGTAGCCTTCCTTTCGCAAAGGACATCATATGCCTCCTGATAATTCTTGAGTGGCGTTTTAACCAAACTTTCAGCTAAGTGAGGTTTCAAGCCATACAAATAAGTATTGAGGGTATTCTCGTCATTTCGAAAGCTGATATCTGTAAGCAAATAACAATGATCGAATTCTTTGTGATACTCCTCAAGCGTATCGGTCTGCTTGCATGCGGAAAGCATGAGATGATGCGGGTTCCGGGCCGGAGAATGAGTTTTGATCTCGAGTAGAAATCCCTCTATCATGGTCCAAAACCGTTCAACCCTGAACCCATTGACTTTTCGCCAGTGAGCTACCCACAGCTCGTACTCGCGAGCACGAAGGCGGAAGGCGTCAAAGCAGTCGTCATAGGTCATGTCATAGTGATCAACAATCTCCCGAATTAAGTCGATGGACGCTTTCGCTTGTTGATAAGTCAGCTTCTTAGTGATAGGGTCGACTAAATTAAAGCAACTTTCTAAGCTAAAGTTTCTGTCCTTCCTTGATTGATATCCTGGATTTTCGGACTTTGGCGGATCATCCTTTGGTCTGTCGTCCGTCTCAGTTCCTCTCGAACTCTCGACAGACGCTGGGCGATCTCTAGTAGTCCAGAAACTTCTATCCTTTACCATCAAGGAGGCGAGTTCACGGACTATCTCTCGGTCTTCTGCGGATCGCTCCTGAAGCGAACGGATCGCCTCGCGGATATCGTTCAATGCTGAAGCCTCTCCCGTAGACGTGGAAGAGAAGGGCACGAGTGGGTGCTGGGGAATCCATGACTGTTATCGATGTTAAGCTGCGCTACCAAATGTTAGGACTTAACAGGAAGAACAACTGTTAGTCTTATAATGGACGTCTTCCCTACGTCCTATAGTTTATCATGGTGTTTATTGAACCTAGAATAGTCGAGGAACTCCCTGGTTAATCCAAGGTGAGGAAAACCTCGCTGTTATATACACTGGGTGTATATGCAACCCTGCACGAACATGAAATATATGCACGTTATATGCAAGAGTTACCCGACCGGGATACCTTGCATCTCAGTATCCTATTAGGCATTCGTTTCCTAACAAGAATTTTCGGACCCGATGTGTTTCTGGTTGGTATCTAGTAGTTGTCAGTATCTAGCTAGTTAAATTGAATTTGAATATTCATCAGGACTTACCCTCTACCATCTTAAAGGCGCCGTACCAAAACCCACAATGTCCTAAACATGCCTTCTCACACTAACCCCAAAAATAGCATGTTTCCCTAAGATGACACAATTGCAATATAATAGAAAAGAAAACTTCAGTACGTGGAATCTCCAGTGCCACATTGTTAGACTTGGACAGCATTGAATCTAGAGAGCATAGGTGCGGCAGGGTAGGTCATTTATATAGGACTAGCCAACAAGGGCCTAGACCGCTTTTTGTAATCAGCGGCTTCTGCAGGTTTAAGCTTGAAACACACATGCCAAGAAATCCCCCCGCCCCCCCCCATTTACTATCACCAATCACATGCTACAGCTTTCATTTGAAACAATATTGCATTGCAGTGCATGCTGCACTTTTACCCAACAAACACAAAGCCGACTCGATGGTTATAAATATGAGAGGTCCGCGGCGTTTTATTTACAGCCAAATTATGGATCTGACTAGAGAGGGAAACTTCTAGACAAAAAGATTAAACATTGCTTTTATCAGCGATTTCATTGGAGTTTCTTTTGGTGGTTGGATATTTTGATTGTGTGGTGTGTTGGTGGGTGTTGGTGGGTGCTGCTATATTTTGGTGTACAGGTCTTGCACTGATTTCGCGGTACGGGTTTTCCCCTGACCAATGGCCGCGCACGCTTTATCGCTTTTTTTCTCAACATTCTACCACCACTCAGTGCCCATACACCAGTAGCATAGTTTCTGTGGTGTTTCACATCTATCTACGTGTAAATCCTGACACGTGTCCATTCCTGTTTTATAACTGTCTTTGAATTCGGCGGTGAATTTCATTACCGTGTACTACATTTGCAAGCATGCTTAGAACATCCCTTAGAGGCGTACGTGCCCAGGAATTTCTGAGACAGAGTATGGGGCAATTCTTGGGAAGGCGTTTTCTAGCTGGAAACTGCTTCCTGGCTGGAAATCCCATTCTGGCTGGAAACCACGTTCTGGCTGGAAATCACATTCTGGCTGGAAATCACATTCTGGCTGGAAACCCCTTCCTGACTAGAAACCCCTTCTTGGCTGTTAACCGCTTCCTCTCCACAGATTCTCAGCCAAAATTAACAAATGCAATGGGATATACCCCCGAAACTATCTCTAAGAATGGTCAGGTCTTTGGCAAATCTACTTTCACAGAGGTTTTGGATGATACCAATATGACATGGAACAGAGACGATGACCCCGAAAAAGTGGAGAAACAAAACACCAAAATTCGTCACTTTACAATCAATTTTGGACCGCAGCATCCAGCCGCCCATGGAGTGTTGCGGTTGATTTTGGAGTTGCATGGAGAAGAAATCGTTAGATCAGACCCTCATGTGGGTTTGCTTCATCGTGGAACAGAAAAGTTGATCGAGTCCAAGACGTATATGCAGGCATTGCCATATTTCGATCGTTTGGATTATGTTTCCATGATGACCAACGAGTTGGTGTTTGCGTTGGCCGTGGAAAAGTTGTTGAATGTGGAAGTGCCATTGAGAGCCAAGTACATCCGCACAATGTTTGGCGAAATCACTCGTATCTTGAACCACTGCATGTCGGTGTTATCGCACATTATGGATGTGGGAGGTTTGACGCCTTTCTTGTGGGGATTCGAAGAGAGAGAGAAGTTGATGGAGTTTTATGAGAGAGTCAGCGGCGCCAGATTGCACACCGCTTACGTGAGACCCGGAGGAGTTTCTCAGGACTTGCCTGTGGGTTTGTTGGATGATATCTACATGTGGGCCACGCAGTTTGGAGACAGAATCGACGAGACCGAAGAGTTGGTGACTGATAACCGTATCTGGAAGGACAGAACGCGGGATGTGGGCGTGGTGACTGCCGACGATGCATTGAACTACTCATTATCGGGAGTCATGCTCAGAGGCTCAGGTATTCCTTACGATATCAGAAAGGCACAGCCCTACGACGCTTACGACTTGGTGGACTTTGACGTGGCGGTGGGCTACAATGGAGACTGCTACGACCGTTACTTGTGCAGAATGACCGAGTTCAGGCAATCGTTGAGAATCATTGAACAGTGTATTAACAACATGCCCGAGGGCCCGGTCAAGGTGGAGGACTACAAGATTTCGCCGCCCCCCAGATCGCTCATGAAGGAAGATATGGAGGCGTTGATCCACCACTTTTTGCTATTCACAAAGGGTTACGCCGTGCCTGCAGGAGAGACATATACTGCCATCGAGGCTCCAAAGGGAGAAATGGCCGTTTTCGTTGTTTCTGACGGAAGTGAAAGACCTTACAGATGTAAGATCCGGGCTCCAGGATTTGCACACTTGGCAGCATTCGACCACATATCACGTGGAAACTTGTTGGCCGATGCGGTTGCGATAATTGGAACCATGGACTTGGTTTTCGGAGAAGTGGACCGATAGTGCATTAAATAGAGAGAGGAGGGGGGCAGAGGGAGTGTGTGTGTGTGTGTGTCTATGCAAGAACCTGGTAGATTAAGTACATTGAACAGAAACCCCCGGCTACCAAGGCAGCGGTCACTCCATAATAAGACTCGGCGGTAGGGCCCTTATACATGTGCGTGTGAGTCACGTGACTGTACACGTGCTTCGGCACGTGCTCACGCACGTGACTCTGAGCTTGTCTCATCATGTACTTTGTGAACGTCTCCTCGTTGATTTTGGAAATATCTCCATCGGGCGCTAAATGCCTTATGATAGCCTCACGGTCGGCATCCGAGAGCCGCTTGTTGATGATTCTTTGCTCGAACTTTAGAAGCTTGGAGAGGTGCTCGTTATAATCGAAATGGGGCACGTCGTAGCGGTTGCTATGGTTTCGGTGCATTCCTGAGAAGTGCAGAGACTTTGGGCTTTCGCCACTGTAGAAGTTGTGGACTCTGTGGCGGGAACGGGAGAAGCCCGAATGGGAATGGGAATTGGTGCGCGCACGACCCCTTTCCCAATCGGGAGTGACGTACGTGCCGGATTTGCCGTGCAGCCTTGACGACGCCAAAGTTGCGTCATACGCCTTCTTTTTGGCGACATTTTTGAGCGTGTCGTAGGCCAGCACCATATCCATGTACTTTTGGCGGTTTTGGAGCTTGTCGTTTGGGCTTAGGTGCAGGTTCAAGTCGGGATGGTGCTTTTTCGAAAGCTTTTTGAACTGGTGCTTGATGTCCTGCATATTGGCGCCCGTCGGTAGCTCGAGCACTTGGTATAGGTTCTTCTTGGTTGCATAGTGGCGCGTCACGTACCTGGAACTCATGGCTGCTGGTGCTTGGAGGACTACATTGGAGTAGTGGAGATCATGTTCGCCGCGCTTGTGTGCAGGTACTTCCCTACACCCGTACCTCCTGTCTCGGTCCGAAGTTCGGACCTTTGGGAATTTTCCTGTTTATATAATATATGAAATTGTTTATGAAGACAGAGATAGATAAGTGTGAGATATTGATTTATTTGGACTTTTTGCTTAATATACGAGATGGAATATTTTAACGTGAAGCTGAAACAGCCCGAAACTGTCTGAAACATCCCTGAAACAGCTGAAACTGTCTGAAACAGCTGAAACTGTCTGAAACTGTCTGAAACTGTCTGAAACTCACTCAAATGTGATCAGGTAGCATCATAGGTAGTTTTAAAATGACTGCAGCTTATCTGAATGATGAAACTATTGGGGTGGCTGTAGGGTGTGGTGTACGGGTGCTTAGTCACCTGCATGTAGAACCGGAATAGAGATCCCGGTGCCTTTTGTCGAGTGCGACATTTGCCCTCGGTTCCTTTGCAACACACGACATTCCGCGACATTCCGCGCGCCTTACTTAAATACCGCTCCCCCCCCCCCCCCCCCCCCGCCCCCTATTTTTTTAGTCTTCTTCTTCTTCCCCATTTTCTGAAATGCCCAGACAAAGAAGATCCGCCCCAGTTAAGACCCAGGCCCGCTCGGCCCATACCGCCGCTGCTCCTGTCTCCAGCATGCCCCACCCTCCTCCAGCTGCAGTCTCCCAACCCGTGCAAACGCAACAAGGCCCAGGCTTATTTGGCCAAATGGCATCCACAGCCGCCGGAGTGGCAGTAGGTTCCACCATTGGCCACACGTTGGGGGCAGGAATCACTTCCATGTTCGGTGGCTCTTCTGCTCCTGCCCAAGCACCTCAACAAGACGTGTCTGTTCAGCTGCAACAACAAAGTTACCAGCAACAAGCCAGGTCGTGTGAAACCGATGCCAGAAGCTTTACCAAATGTTTAGAGGATAATGGTGGCAACATGCAGGTGTGCGACTATTATTTACAGCAGTTGAAGGCATGTCAAGAAGCCTCCCGTCATTACTAGATATTGCAGCAGGACATTCGCGGCTAGTGGCAGAGAGTAGTATTGTGCATGCAATTGAGGAAGTCACGTTATTACGTAGTTGTACTGTACTCTTGTACCTACTACTGCTATTTCAGACTCTTCATCTGGCCTAAGGATTAAGTATGTAAATAGACAATCCATCCATGTTGCTAAAAGTATGTGCATACTTAAGTAATGACTTAATATGTAGGTATCACTATAGATAACACTAGGTTATAAGGGAGGATATTTGTGTCCTGCAGAGAGTCATGTATATAGTCCTGCATATAGTCCGGTATGATACCACCTTTCAATTCTGGGCCAGCCAATAATAAGTCGGGTGAAGTAGAACAAGGGATGTATAACCCATACATAAAGCGGGAAACATAAACTCTGCGTCAAGGTGAATTTTGTTGATTTGAATTTTTTCTAGGGAGAAAATCCAGAACTAATCCAGAACAAATGCAGCTCACCTAATCCAGTCAACTAATCCAGGCAACTGATAATCCTCCAAGATTGGATATCCAAAAGGTACATGAGTAGCTGATGTCAAATATCTTGACTTTCTCTAAAAATGGTGGGATATGGAGATTAATAAGTCGTGGGGTCTTAATGGATCCAATATAATACCTTTTCAAAATTAGGCATCCCCAATGGCCAAATGTGATAATATCTTCCTGGTCTCTGGTCCCTGGTCTCTGGTCCCTGGTCCCTGATACAATTGTATTTCATATAAGCACTAGTATTATCAGATATTCCAAACCATCAAATTTCCGGTATATCTAGATTAAAGGGATTTATAATCACCACCAAACTTCCAAATATTAAAGCGCCTATAAAAGTACTTGTTCACAAAAAAAATTTGACGCCAAAATATCCGCAGGGGCGACTGCCCTTATATAGACTTTAAGTTAACCCCGCCCTGTTTATTTGCAACCACAATATATGCAGGAGTGCATCCTGCGAAAAATATATAACCAGCGCATTCCCCCCTGATTTTGAGGGTGATAATTTATGAGTCCAATGAGAAGTGAAAATCTTACTCTATGCATCCCAGTGTCTAGTGTCTAGTACTATTTTCTCAATCTACTAGTCTGTCAGTCTACTAGTTTACTGATGAACCACTCCTGGTTTTCGATAGCGCCATGGCTACCTTTGAGGATACTAAGTTCTATTTTTCTGACGTTAGTCTTGATCTATAAGCTCTCCGTCGGAAGTTCCCTCAATCATTTTTACCGAGCTTACATGTTCCCAAATCTCCGTCGAAAAAGGAATAGGAAGAAGTTTTTGCCCAGCTCAAACGACTCTTTGTATCGGAGGGTGCTACTTCTCTTCCATCGCTCTCCTGTTACACTACCACTGTTCCAACTCGGATCACGCCTTCGTCTTCCGCCGGTGCTGACTCCAGAGGGAGTATTTCCGCTCAATCGATACCTCTGCCTGACCCTGCTGGTAAGCCTGTGACACTCCTGACCGTCTCCGATGCGGTTCTGACTCTGTGCACAGATTCTCTGACGACTTCTCCGGTTGATGCGTCCCCACCCCTGACGGTTCCAACGGTTATTCTACTACTGTCTACTGTCTACTGTCTACTGTCTACTCCTGTCTACTCCAGTTTACTACAGTCTTCCAGTCTACTCCAGTCTACTCCAGTCTACTCCAGTCTACTCCAGTTTAGTCCAGTTTAGTCCAGTTTACTATATCTACTACTCTACTACTCTACTACTCTACTACTCTACTACTCTACTACTCTACTACTCTACTACTCTACTACTCTACTACTTTACTACTCTGCTACAGTCTAGTCCAAAATGAAAGATTTAGGAGAAGCCCAGAAATTTCTAAACATGAATATTAAGTGGAACATGGTTACATGAAATTATCTTTACAAGATTATATTAATGTCTGATGGTAGGGTCTTGCTATAGCAGCTGATGCAAAGGTTTTAAAGGAATTCGACAAAACAGAATTCACATCAATTATTGGGAAGCTATTATGCTAACCCTGTTCGTTTTGACATAAATTCTATTGTTGTGAAACTTTCAAGGCTCCTTATAAACTCCAAACACAACATGTTCTACCTCAAGTCAACTTGAACATTGGACTAGTCTATCAATCCAAGCGCAAAAAAGCATACTCGGATGAAAACAAGTGATCAGTCGTTCAATTACGGGATACATTATTATGGATTCCCGAGTTCTGTGGAGATCCAAGTATGATTCCTAGTTGTTTGCTCTTTGTACGAGGCAATGTGGATCAGAAATCTACCAGTGGAATCATCACAATGGCTTTACAGCCGAAAGGATATAACGGAGAAGGAGCAGGATGATATCAGTAACGAGCTCAAAAATGCGATACTATGAGACTACAAGATTTTCAGGATAATCACTATCACAGGCTGAGACATCATGCCAATTGCGAGGATTGACGAAACTCTAACGAAAATTCCCTTACCTCTTGCGAGAGTTGGTTCACCTTCAAAGTGTTGAGAAATGTGAGGGACTACCGGTCTAGTCTAGTAGTTTGATTAAATGGACCATTGGATTATGCAGGATATCAGGACATTTTGAAGGAGGCAAAGGAAAGCTGTGATTTACCATTATATCACCAGCAGTGATAACTCTTCTTAATCTAGCAAACCCTATTATTTTGTCCTTTGCTATGTAGTCCTGCATACAGACCGCAATCTTATTGGCTAGTCAAAAAGTCTAGATAACCATAGCTTGTTTACATTGTTACACAATTCTTGATACTTCAACTAACAGTAGACTAGAAAAGGCCAAATCATGTTGGCATAGTTCAAAGTTCAGAAAGAAGAGTTCATCAGATTCTTCTAATGAACAGGAGAAAGCCTAGTCCTCAATGATTCAAAAGAATTCACGTCAGTCCCTCTAAACTTCCCTTTCTCTTCCTAAAGCAAAATACCCCACAACTCCTCCCAATCCCAAAATTGAAAGAAGCTTGATTGGTGTAGGCGTGGTTGCTCTTGGAACGTCTTTCTCTCCAGCCTCTGCATCTAGGATCTCGGATGTATGCACCACGTCAGCGGTCTTGTGGTCCACATTGTTTTCATTCCCCAAATTTACCACTATAGGGTTATTGATCTCGGGGTTCAACGACAGCTGCACATATTTGTAGTTTTTTGTAGTTTTTTGCGCGTGGTGCTTCTTGCCAATAGGCGATGAGTCCACGGGGTTGGAGCCTCGGTCTCCAAGGTACTCGGGCTCGGGAGCAACGGATTCTCCGCCATGGAACACCGCCGAGTCGTTTGCTTCCACCTTGAACGACTGGTGCAACTCCTTATTGAACAACTCATTCTCCACTTGCTGCTTTTTGTTGAGCGCAATGTCTTGCTTGACAGCCTCTGGGCTGACGGGAGGGATTTTGGGTTGTGCCACTTTGGGCATGAAGTCATACTTGAACTCCCATTCATTGATTGAAGTTTGGGAGGGCAATTTGAACGAGTCGATGGTGGAGGTATCATTTTTGGCGAGTCTAGGGCAAGATCTAGAAACTGTTCTAATGGACACTGTAGGAATTGACACTTTAGAAATTGACACTTTAGAAATCGTGAGTCTAGAAATTGTAGAAATTCCGGAAATTCTGGACACTCTAGAAATTGTAGAAATTTCTAACATTCTAACTTTCAAATGCTTAAAGGTTTGTTGATCTGCAGTAATGGAACTTCTGGTGAAAAGATGATTGGAGTAAATGGAAATAATGGTGAGTATTTTCAGTCACCCCCGCAAATGTCGGCAACCAGCATGCGCAAGTGGGGTACATGGAATGACGTCGGGTGCGAACGTCATTGGTCGGAGGCTTCACCGAACCGGAGAAATTGAACATTGGATTTTTTGCATTTAGTGATATTTTGCTTTTGGTTTGGTCTTTTGTGATGTTCTTTGATTTGTTTTTTGATGACACTTGCAATTTATTGGTCCGCAGTTTTTGGCAAAAAGCTATGATTCTAACAAAAATATAGTTGCTGCGAAAGAATTGAAGGAGATCCAAGAAACAAGAACAAAAGCAAGCAAACAAAAAGCAGAAGATAGAATCAGATCAGAATCAGATCAGAATCAAAATCAAAATCAGATAATCTTCATCAAGGAATTAAAAGACCCATATATTTTAATGCTTTTTCTGTAATACTCATTTAATTCGGAAACATTTCTCATATTTCTTATGAAAAGTGCTTTATTTCTTGGCAGATGTACCAATCATAAACATGGTGTTAAGTGTCATGTTAGAAGTGGAATTAATTTGTTGTAAAATTTCAAGGATATTCATCTACTTATATATACCAAGCTGCAAGTTCGGTGGCAAATGCAGACACAAATGCAAGGAGGATGCAGCAGATGTGAAACCGCCACCAGTATTAGTATATAAAGCATGCCGCGGCGCTAAGGATTATTACAGCCATTAAAGTTTACAAGAATCAATACAGTCATACATTGAATGAAATCAGATGTGATGGTTCTTATAATACAAGATTCTATAATTACTTCTTTTTTTAGCAGCTTTATTTGCCGCTTGGGTACTCTTCACCAAACTCAATACCCAAGAGTAAATCATCTAGAAGTTGCGAAGGTGGTCTAGGCTTTTTCCCAGGAAGCGGTTGCGGTGAGTTCAATATCTTCATAATATCCATGGTGGAAGTCCTGTCCTCCTTATACAGAAGATCAGGTGTTGAAGTTTTTGTTGAGGTTTGGATGTGGGTATACAGGTCGTTGAGAAGGGGAAGATCGAGGTTTGAACGAGACGATTGCATCATTTCCAAAATAGGGCTTATGGTCATGAAATTGGGTCCGGCCGTGGAAAATCTCTTCAACATTTCCTGGTAAGTCCTTTCTTGGCTAGTGGTGGAGTTGGAAGAAATGTCCGAGGATTTTCCCGAGTACAGCGACAAATCCGAGTGAAAAAACCCTCCCTTTTCGGGATGAGCATAGTGGAACAGGTTATAATATTGAACCTCCTTGTCCTTCTTTGCTTTTTTGCGGCTATCCATCCAGATGAACACGAAGACCAAAAGAACCCCAAGGCATAGAAGACCCAAGACGCATCCCAAAATGATGAACACGGAGTTGGTGGGGAGCGACGATTTATTGATGTATGGATTTTTGACCTGGGCGTCTGTGGGGACTGAAGCTTTATAGGTATAGGAAGACGAAGAGCTTGTGAGGGAAAGCGATGGCAATGATTTTGAAGATATGGACGGGAGGGCTGAAGTTATGAGAGAAGACTGAGAAGACTGATATGAGTGAGATGATGATAAACCAGTTGAATATGAAGTTGTGGATCCAGTTTTTGTGGATTCAGATTGAATTTTCGTTGAAACGGCCCGCCTATGTTGATGAAAATGTCTTCTCCCAAAGTCTCCCAATGCATGTGTGGACGCTAGCATGGCCAAAAATACTGGAACAAATTTCATTTTACAAAACCTCAGAAGAAAAGAAAAGACTACCGCAGAAGTTTATGGCATTTACGAGCGTGTCGTGATTCTGTGGAACGTCCCTGCGACGCGTGAGAATCGCGAACGAGATTGGATGATTGAATGGATGGAGAGAGAAAAGGGAAATGAAAAATTTGACGATTTAACGATAAGGATTTGAGGATTGATTTGGTTTTTATTGGATTTGATTCGATTCGATTGGTTTGGCTTGGACAATTTTGGATTGATGCATGCTTATTTTCCATTGTTCTATTGTTGCTGTCACATGCATGCGAGATACGCAGCGAAACGTGAATCGGAAAATGACAGGGCAAAGGCTCCAAACCAAAAGTAGAAAACATGTTAAAATCCACACTCCTCTAAGGAAGTTGATGCCGGAGTGAAGTACCAAAAGTTGAAAATGTTACAATCCATACTCCTTTAAGGAAGTTGATGCCAGAGTGAAGTACCCTATAAGTTCAAACAAGCTAGAGTCTAAATTGACTTGTGAGATTTGTTTAGGGATGTACGGGTGTTTAGGGGATGTCGAATACTTTACACGGACGACAAAATAAGAAGATGCTTTGATGCTGATAGCTAATTAAGTGGTTCTGTATTATCTTATATTCGGAATCTGTACTAGGAAATCACTGATTAACCTCCATTTATGCTTTTCCCTTCCAAGTACTTATCACAGATCCTTGCTGTCCTGCACTTAGTATAAATATCCTCAGGAATCTCCCACTCAGCTAACACTATGAATTTCGTGACACCCCCATTCCACACGTTTGAGTTTCTTCCCAATGGAGATATTAAATGATAAACCAGTACATCTTTGGTGTACTGATGTCCCTCTTCATCTGTCCATGCAGTGAAAGCTTGGAGCTACCGCCCTAAACTCCACTGACGTATATCTTTTCGACTCAATGATGAAGAAACCGTATAATAGACTACTAGACCATGTAGATCTAGAGACTCGTACACCATTCTCAACAAAACTTTTAATCAAACCTGCTGGAAACTCTGAATCAAACCCCTTTAAATCTATGGAATGATTGAATGGATAAGGTTCACTAATAATTTTTCATTGTGCCACTCTGTATCATCTGAAATGAAGTGATTGGAGGGAGTGGAGGGAGTGAATGGTTACTCACCATTGACATTTTTGCCTGTCCGTTTTTCTTGCATGGCCTGCTTCATCATCTCAAAATCTCCAGTTCTCATCTGTCGACTCAATCGCCCAGTTAAACTTATCTCTCAAAGTCTTCGTAAAAAGCTTCTCAATTGGAACCCCAAACTTCTTTGAAAACATCACCGTCAACCTCGGATCAATATAGTTCAACTTGGATGTCCCAAGTGATACCTCGGAATTGTCTTCCTTGTCCTTGAGTTGTAAGCTTGTGTTGGTGATTCTGTTTTCAATCTTTTCAATCTGGCTCCGGAGCTTCTCCACTGTTGCTCCTTTGGACACTTGAACCTCTTCGCTGTCCACTTCCTTTATATATGACTCGACCAACTCGTCTATCTGCAGACGCCGTTGCTCCAATTCTTCATTGGATATCGCTGGTTTCTTTTCTAGCTCCCGCTTTTCATTGTCTCGTGCCCACTTCTTGCGTGCCTGATCCTTTAGGTTACGGCCATGCTCATGTATCACCTGCTTCAACATCTCGTGTGGCATGTCGTTGATATCTGAGAAAAACTTTGGATTGTCTTGTTGCTGCTGAGCATCCAATTGTAATATCATCTTTTTGAGCCGAAGCTTCTGCCACTCCATTTCCTTGATTTTGTCGTTGATCTTTTCCACCGAAGATTGATGCCCTTTTGCAACCGTACGCTGGTGATTACACAAGATGGCCACGGTTCGGTTGGCGGCGTTGTACTTCAACACCTTTTCCGCAATAGTGCCCTCGTTGGTAATCAAGTCCATCTGGTCCTGCATTGTTTTCGATGCGTTATAGGTACGGAAAACTTTCGCGGTCAAGCCCTTCATGTAGCCCTGAAGGTGCTTATTCAATGTGGATGGGGAGATGCGATCGAACAAGTCGTCTCCCGGCTGCTTGGGCTCTTTCTTGAAGATGCGGAGGTTCTTGAACACTTGTCGGTCCACTTCAACTTCCTGGTAGAACCGGATGGAGTCCTTACCCAAGAAATCGAAGATCACTGTGTTGGGAGGCTTTAACGTCACGTGCTCGTACCTCAAGCTGCAACACCCCACGGTATCTGCCTCATCCTCTCCTTTTTCTCCTCCTGCTCTCAAGGCAAAGACATCGATGAGGTACGTAGCCGTGGCGATTTGCCTGCTCTGCATGAATTGGTCCTTCAACATTTTCTTGTAATCCTCCCGGATTCGCCCGATGTGTTTCTTTAACTCACGTGCCGTCTCGAACTTCTTCATATCAGAAATGCCTTTAATGGATGAGTTTGCCGCCAACTTGACGTACTTGAACGTGTCCGAGATGTTCTCCTTCCACATGGCTAGCCACACGACGGACTTGTCGTGTCTCACTGCTCCCCACGAATGGCCCTCGGGAGCCTTTGGGATCGGAGCCTCGACGCCCAAATTGAGTGTGATATCTTCAGGGTACACTCTTCGCTTAACCTTGCCTGTTTTGGGGTGTGCTCCACGGCCACGGAAAAGACCGGGCGGCTCCACCTTGAAGTTGCCCACATTTTCCTTGCGCCCGTTTAGCAAACATGTTCGGTATGGCTCCTCGTAGCGGTCTCGCTCTTCCTTAATGAGCTTTTTCTCGGCTTTGCTGAGATTCTTTTTCTCCTCCCGTAGCTTCTCGAAGTATGCGTGCATTTTGGAAAAGTCACACTTGGAAAATTCCTTGATGGAGTCGGTGCCTCCAGCCTCCTTCAATATCTGCAAGAAATCCTCGAAGAAGTTTTTTTGGAAGACGGGATTCTTTGCATGGTCGGTTTCCAACATCGCTGCAAAAAACCCCGCCACTTCCTCGGCTGCAGGCGGCAAATCCACGGGGTCTCCGTCATAGTACAACTTGACGTACGACGGCAATGGCTCGTATTCGGGCGGGAATATAACTCCGGAGTGCTCCAAAGTCTGCCAACGCTCGCTACCTTCGCCGAACTTTTCATCCTCCCACCACTTGTACTCTTCAGACTCTCCCTGTTCAGTTTCTTGTTGATAATCGTTGTCCTCTTTAGGAAGTTGGGCAAGTTCCATATTGGTAAAGTCCTCTTGCTTGACATCTATTGAATCTGCATTAGTAGAGCTTGTGGAGCCATTATGCTGATCCAGCTGGTCAAGGCGCAGGTTTGGCTTCTCCACCTTTGACTTTTTTTGAGCCGGTTTGTCCTTTTTGGAGCTCTTCCTCTTTTTTGAGCCGTTCAACAGAGCCAATGGAGTTTCATCATCTTCGAACTTTACCTTCAGGGGCTTGGATAATTTGGAGAGAGCAATGTCTTCGGAATCAGTCATGTGATGGGTAAGTAAGCAGATGAGCTTTGCGTATCGAGGCTGTTATGTGACCGCCACGACCACACAGCCTGCAGGCTAACAATACTGGTCATGTGACCACAAATTATTACCCCAAGGCGGCCGGGAAACGGATCAACTTTCCCGTTTTTTAAATACTTCTTTCTTTTTGAATTCTTTCTTTTTGAATTCTTTTTCTAATAAAGACATCCACAGAAACACTAGCTTAGGCGGCTTGGACTTACAGCCGTCGATTCTGAAACACGCATGAAACAGTGATGGAAAGAGATTCTTGAGATTCTTTTCATGCTCGATATTATAGCTTATTATGGTCGGATGCAGAACCAGCTTGGCTAATAACAGAACAAAGCATTGTCCTTTTCTCAGGGCGCATTTTAGTTCGTGGGAACCGCCCGTATTTATAGCTAGCAGTTTGTGTTTATGCAACCACTCAACTATGCAGTGCCCTTAGGCCATTCCCTCCTTGTCGTTGCCACACAATTTTCATAAGTGTGTTTCAGAAATACATAGATTCAGGAGCAATTCAACTGTGGTGTATGTGCCGGAATGAAACAAACATACATACATACATACATATCTGCAGGATATGATGCACCGCATATTTCCATATTGATTACAAGTGGGACATCAGTACACCACATATCCTTTGGGTCTGAACTGGAGCTTTTTACTTTACACGGTTTCTCCATTTAGGCAATCACTTAATTACCGTCATCTTTAATAGCCGCGCATACTATTCTAGCATACAGTTTAGGGTGTATATAACAATCCCTTTACCATCTCAATATGCAACGCCCCAAATATGTTTCAAGTTGGGAAACAAGGACACATGCGGTTTCAAGTCTCTCTACTTGCATATGCAAGGTTGGCCCACCGCAATATAAAAGAGGCCCCTCGCTCACATTTTTAAATTACTTTATTGCACTTAAGTCAACTACTATGAAAGATTAAGACTATGATTACAACACTACAACACTACAACACTACAATGCTATAAAAAGATAAATAGGAGATTCTGGTGGTGCATCAATATGTTACATGTGTGTTTTTGAATGGAACGTAATAAAGTGACTGAAAAAGTAAGCAGAGCATTGACATCAGAGACTGAATACGGGAAACAGTCTCTCACGTTAGACTACAGAGAGTTTCTGTTTTTCACAGCATTCCATGCTTAAACACCTTGACAATGTGAGTTCTGTGCAGTGGTCTGAATGTCAAAGTGAAGAAACTCAACCAATGAGTATTCTGGAAAACATGGTCAGTTTTGAATACGCAAGTCGGGATTTCCTACATCTCTCCAGGTCTTGGGTACTACAGGATCCCAGCCTTTTTGTTTCTTGTTGGCTACTTCATGATGCTAATATATCAGCATGTGTATGGGAGGATAGTCCAATGACTTTTTTCTCAATTTCTTGACATACTGGTAATACGTCAACTAGCCAGCTACAATTGCGGACACATGTTCGAACGACATGTACCTTAGACTTGATGCAGTGGGTTCAATGACTAAGTTCGAAAATCACATGGTGATGGGATACATTGGATGTCAATAGATTTTTCGGAGTTCAACATCCCACTCTTCACACCGGCCTAAACTCTTTCTTGACTACTTTATCCCGGATAAAGTCAGACGAAGGTATGGTACCGATAAATGTTCCTCCCGGGCGCGAAGATTGGGTGATGTTGTTAAGAACAGCCCGAACCTTGGTTTCAGTTTCCCAAGCATAATGGAATGAAAACTGCACAGAAACACAGTCCACTGGGAATAAGCCATCGATGATACATGTTCTTTTCCAAAATCTCAGGCTCTGAATAAGTAAAGAGATCACCATGCCTTGAAATTATAGCGCTAGGCAGTTTGTGCTTTGCCCCTTCCGGTCCCATCATCGGTATTGATTTGGAACTACCAACTTCGCCGTTGTCTCCCTGAGATCATCGAGAATTCCGAGGGTAGAAGAACTGCTCCTTCCACTGTGGCCTTCAACAAGGAGGGGGAGCGTTACAAGACTAAGACCAAGACACAATGCTTCGAGACTATACTTATGTGCTGACCAAGGTTGGTGTTGAACTTCAACATTCAGTTGAGGTGCTTGTCTGCGCATACAGCTAGGGCTATGGCACTAGGCGAGGTGGAGAACTTCTTCCTGGGTGTCTTGGTCATGTTGTAGAAGGGATGTACGAGTGTCATGACCGTGTCATGACCGCGCGATGGATGGCTTTTCGTGCACACCCGTGCCTCCGGCCGATTTGCAACCTTTCGCAGTCAAAACCTGAGTACGCGAGGTGTCACCAGAGAGCAAGCAAGAGAAGGAGTATCTTGGTGATTTCCAGAGTGTTAAAAAGTGTTCTTTTTAATAATACAAGCGGTCAGTTTTGGAGGTTTTTCTGCATAGCACATAATCTATGATCTACTGGATTCGTGCAGTGTGGGAGTATTCGGAAATAATTTTCACTAGCCTTGTATGAGTGTGGATTTCCAGATTCCCATAATCTTAATGTTGTTTCTTTTGGAAGCTTGGAAAATCTGATAGTGATTGTCGTTAGAGAAGAGCAGATTATTCCCCCACCATTTGTCTTGATTCTATTCATAATCAATTCCCAAGGTGAAGCTTTGACACACTTTGGATAATGGTTGCAACAATTGATCCACATGAACCTCAGGATCCACAATACATACCTTCCTTTGACACCCAGGAAGGAGATGTACCATATCGAAGGGGACTAGGATAAGATCACTAGTCTCAGAATGACAATCTGATGGAGAACTTATGGTCACCTATGGTAAACCAATCATTGTCCACTATTTGATTGAAACTGTAGTCACTGTTAGTTCTCAGTTTGTTCTTTTTAATGGGTTCTGTTAGACTCTTTATGATTGTTTAGTACTTCCAAAACTCTGGTTATTCGTGGATGGATTCTCAGAATGAGGAATCCTTGAGTCTTATATAGGAAAAGCAGGAAAGATCCGAGGGAAGGTCGACGACCTTTTAAAGGGAGGCTGAGTCGACATTGTGACTCATCTCCTTGGGACTGTCTTCTGCACAGCCATCATCGGAGGAAACCTCGGACGAACAATGGGAACGCCTTCCCATTGTTCTATTCAACAAGGTTTATGGCAATTCCTCATCTGATCGCGCATCGTAGGTGATTTTACTCCCATGGGTAGTGTGATACCAATGGGGGATCTGACATCCCCCCCAGCTGCGAATGCCGATCTGTCAGTGGGCTATAGGGAGTCCGTGTTTAGGAGCGTATGCTTTGTATAATGGGGGTGCCGTTGTTTGGAGCTGTCCTGCTCGCACTTCGATAATTTCTCCTTCTGGGAATTCGGCCGAGCTGCGACAACGTACCGATAAACGGTAACCGCGACCTAACTTCTGATGGTTCACGACTTCAGTGATTTCCACTAACTGAGATCCGTCACGGTATCCTTTGAGGCCAATGTCAGAGGGTAGTGGAGTAAAATATTCGTCTGATTGATTTCGCGAGACGTAATTGATTGATGTGTAAAGTAGTGTTTCCTTTGTATTGAGGAGGCATCACGAGTTCGTAATTCACTGGCGAGTGCACTTTAGCAATCTCGAACGGTCCGGAGAACTTGGATCGAAGTTTCGGGGAAAGTTTGGAATTTTGAGCGTCCGGAAGACCCGAGAGACAAGTGATGTCTATAGACCTGTTGGGCTGAGACAAGTGATGTCTATAGACCTGTTGGCCTGCTTCGAAACAAAGGTCCTTACGTTTCCGGTCGTAGTAGAATTTCGCTTTCTCGAAGGATGCCTGATGAGCAGCTAAGGCGGTTTGGAGTGACCTATCCAAATGTTCTGTGATGTCAATAGCACTTCGGTGTAGCGACTTAAGAAGAACAGGGAAAACCAAATTGGCTGGAGCTGTAGGAATGTATCCGAGATCCACTTCAAACGGAGATATTCCTTGAAGTGAAGTGGATGACTGTGCGTTTAGCACGTATTCTCCCGCGGCTAGGAGGAGCGGCCACTCGGAGTAAGGCAGATAAGGGCTCGTTTGAGATCGTCAAGGGTTTGTTGGCATTCCCGAGTCGAAACGAACGAAATCTGCTTGACGAGAAGGTTGCTAAGAGGCAGTGACCGGAGGGCAAAGTTAGGGATCAAGTCCTGGAGGTAGCCGACATGACCTAGGAAAACTTTAATGTCTGTTTTGTTCATGGGCGTGCCAAGGTTTTCGATTTGTCCGTTGAATGTGTCGGTTGCTGAGACTCCATCGGCGCTGATTTGGTGGCCGACCCATTCAATCAGATTTGTGTGGAGAGTACACTTGTCCCAGTTGATTTCGTGGTGGTTGGTCTGGAGGGCCTCTAGTATTGTACGGACGTGAGCCGTGTGCCTGCGAATTGGACTGAAGATAAGGATGTCGTCCAAATAAACGCGGCAAAAAGATTGATGGTCCCGAAGGAGTTCTGTCATAGAGGAACCAAAAACTTGAGAGGTCTCACAAAGTCCGAAAGGGAGAACGTTCCACTGGAAACGCCCGAAAGGGAGAACGTTCCACTGGAAACGCCCGAAAGGGAGAACGTTCCACTGAAAACGCCCGAAAGGGGTGGAGTACGGTTTAGCCTCCGGGTGAATACGTAGTTGGTGGTAACCGCTTTTGAGATCCAGTAAGAAGAGTTTGGCATGCGCCAGCCCTGGCGTGAGGGATCAGAACGAAGCAAGGAACGTGGGCATGGGCTCGGTAATCTCGTTGACTGATCAGAATTCAAAAACGATTTGCATGGTGAGTTATGGGCCCGAACGGCGCCGGGTTTGGTGCGAATTCGGTAATCATCCGGCCGTTGGGGTGGTGGTGTCGACGAGGTGATGACAGCGATTACCCGTGGTCTAGGACGGCGAGCGTTCGTTGATGAGGAACGAAGGAAGTGTGAAGTGACTGGGGGAGCACGGGGGTGTTTAGGGAGTTTCCGGAAGAGACGCCAGAAATCCCTATCGAACTGTTTGAAGAAAGCATAATAATGCGGGTTCCGTTCATAGACAGGTTGAATAATCTGTGCAACCGTGGTGTCCGATAAAGCCCCGGATGTCACAATAGTTTTGAAAACCTGGTCAAAGGAAGGATGAAGATAAGGCAAACAGTCGATCTGACAGAGGGTGTTTAAAACGTCGTAATAAGTGGTGGCAGGGGTCATGAGAGAAAGACCCTGCAGGGTCTGGGCCTCGACAAGTTCCTGGAAAATGTCCTCGGAGATATGCCAACAAAGGAACCAAGTGAAAAAGCTGTCATCCGATTTAAATTTCGTAAAACGGGGAGCGGTATTCTCAAAGCTTTTTGTGAGAGGCCAGTTGGATTTGTATCCGGCAGCAGTGAGGGCCTTGTGGAGTGAGGGACCATCAAAGGGGCGGAAACAAATCTGTAAGGATAAGCTGGCAATGAGAGCGGAACGGGACAGGAAATCGAGGTCCAAGAGAGAGTAGTAGTCTTGGCGACTCGTTGGCTGTGGCGAGGATTTGCCGAAGATACCAGCGATAAGAGTCCTTATGAAGTAACTCCCGAGGAGGTAGACGAGATTGAAAAAGAATTGCACAAAGTAGCGACCGACTGAGCCGGTGGAAGTAATCGGGACGGATTGTCCAAGGGAGAAGAGGAGCTTCGAGGTCAGTGATGGCCCACAGCAACCACCGGAATGGGTTAGGAATAACTGCCAGGAAAAGATGGTGATGCCACGAACGACAGTTCCGAGTCAAGGGGAGACCGAAGGAGAAGAGCTGCCGATTCCAAGGTTGCAGTGGCGAGTGGCAAGCACTAAGGATTTCCCAAAGAGCCCGGTACTAACCAAAGAGCCCGGTACTAATAAGGAAAATAAAAAGGGTACGACCTCTATGTTAGATTCTTTATAGTACTTTCAAAACTCTGTTTATTCGTGGATCCTTGAGTCTTATATAGAAGAGTGGGGCTTGTGTACATGGCGCCTTGTTATGCTCCGAGCGAGACAATTCCGGTAAGAGTAAATGGATGGATTGCTTTCGCACTTGTTTGGCAATGCACGTCTGATTGCACATGGTAGGTGATTTTACTCCCTGGTAGTGCAATACCCATGGGGATGAGTAGATAGAGAGATAGAGATAGAGATAGAGATAGAGATAGAGATAGAGATAGAGATAGAGATAGAGATAGAGATAGAGATAGAGATAGAGATTGATAGCTACAGTGATAGCTACAGTGATATTGTCAGATCCCCCATGATCACACTACCCATGGGAGTAAATCACCTACAATGTGCCATCAGACGTGGATTGCAAAACAAGTGGGAAGGCAATTGTCCCTACTCACCGGAATTGTCTCGCTCGGATTAGGACGTAACAAAGCGGCATGTACACATGCCCCACTTTTCCTATAAGACTCAAGGATTCCTCATTCTGAGAATCCATCCACGAATAAACAGGGAAGAAGTACTAAACAATCAAGAATCTAACAGATAGATAGATAAATATAGATAGATATAAATAGATAGATATAAATAGATATAAATAGATAGATATAAATAGATATAAATAGATAGATATAAATAGATAGTGTTAGATTCTTTATGATTGTTAAGTACTTCCAAAATTCTGTTTATTCGTGGATGGATTCTCAAAGAGGAATCCTTGAGTCTTATATAGAAAAGCGGAAAATGTCGGTAGCCGGTTATGACCGCGTCCTCGAATTTGATAGATAAGACGGCCTTATCTCTATTGGAAATTGGATGCCCGTTATCGGAAACGTCCTTGAGCAAATTAATAGGATAAGGCGCGCGGTGCCCTGTAAATGCCTTCGGCTCGACGGATCCTCGTATCTCCAAAGATAGGGGAAAGCATTATTGCTCCTCTGCCTTTGTCAGGGTTATGGCAATTCCACGTCTGATGGCACATGGTAGGTGATTACTCCCATGGGTAGTGTGATACTCATGGGGGATCTGACTGATAGATACATATAAATATAGATATAGATAGAGAGAGATAGAGATAGCGATAGCGATATAGAGAGGCTACATATAGCACAGTTATATACCTAAAGACATCTATCTATGTTAAATTCTTCAGGCTTTTAGTCCGTTCTGTTTATTCGTTGAGGATTCTCGGAATCCTTAGTATTAGATAGAAAATTAGGAATTTATTGGGCCAGTTCTCAGTGACTTTAAATCCAAATGGGAATGTGTAGATAAGCTTTGAGAGATAGCGGAGAGCGGATGCTTTTCCACTTTGTAGGGGTCTATGACAAATCCCCTCTTATCCTATAGCCTAGGTGATTTCAGTCCCAACGATAGGGTAGGGACTACTACAGACTACTCTTCAGTTCTATCTATATAGACATACACTGAAATATCACTTTCCATCAGTCAGTCAGGACATTCAGCATCGTATCTTCACATAGTGAATATCACTGCATATCTTGTCTAAACATACTGTTCCTCTCTTAAACATCATGTCAGATATGTTCAACTATGTAGTATTGTCAGTTGGATGTGACTTTTTGCTGTTCAATTCTTTTTGAGATTCTTGGATACCTTTTTGAGATTCTTGGATACCTTCTTGAGATTCTTGGATACCTTCTTGAGATTCTTGGATACCTGATTCCTGGATACCTGATTCCTGGATACCTTCTTGAGATTCTTGGATACCTGATTCCTGGATACCTTCTTGAGATTCTTGGATACCTGATTCCTGGATACCTGATTCCTGGATACCTTCTTGAGATTCTTGGATACCTTCTTGAGATTCTTGGATACCTGATTCCTGGATACCTGATTCCTGGATACCTTCTTGAGATTCTTGGATACCTGATTCCTGGATACCTTCTTGAGATTCTTGGATACCTGATTCCTGGATACCTGATTCCTGGATACCTTCTTGAGATTCTTGGATACCTGATTCCTGGATACCTTCTTGAGATTCTTGGATACCTGATTCCTGGATACCTGATTCCTGGATACCTTCTTGAGATTCTTGGATACCTGATTCCTGGATACCTTCTTGAGATTCTTGGATACCTGATTCCTGGATACCTGATTCCTGGATACCTTCTTGAGATTCTTGGATACCTGATTCCTGGATACCTTCTTGAGATTCTTGGATACCTGATTCCTGGATACCTTCTTGAAAGGAAAAGAGCTCTTTGTGAGTGATTGATGCTGCTATGATTTTTGTAGGTTTGAGTGGCATATTTTCGGAACCCATAAAAATTATAGGCACTTGTGGATTGTTAGAGTAGAGTGTAGAGTGTAGAGTAGTCTCTAGCCTCTAGCCTAGTCTCTGTGTTTACTAAGTCTGTATCAATTCAACACATTCTATCCATTTCGTCATTTTCGTGCCATAAACATTCAACATTCTTTGATTCCCTTTCCCCTTTGGAATATAATTCCTTCTTCGGCATCTGTAGTTATATCGTATCGAGTTCTGGAGATGCCGTTCCAAACCTGTGCATTCACGATATAAGAGCTGGTAGTAATTATTGATTTATCATATATGGGTGCACACTTTCTTAGTATAGTTAGTGGAGTAGTGTATAGTCCTGGGAGGATATATAATGAGTAGTAGTAAGAGTGACGAGTCAGCTCTCTTCCTCACCCTCCCTTCCTCCCTCACTCTCTATACACAGCACGGTTGAGGCCCCGCGACTAGTGTTTCTTCATAGGCTGTCATTTTCATTTTCACTTTCTCACATGTACCCACCCCTATTTCAAAAGTCTATATAAACCTTTATTTCCCACTTATCACATGCCATTACAAATATCCAAAATCCTACACCGCCTAGAAAAAGATTCTACTACATTGCTGTGATAATCTGAATTTGATAATGCTACTACTACTACAGTGTTACTGAATACTACTAGTACTACTTCAGTGTTACTAGAGTGTTACTACAGTGCTACTACAGTGTCCAGTGTTACTCAATACTACTAGTACTCCAGTGCTACTACAGTGTCCAGTGTTACTCAATACTACTAGTACTCCAGTGCTACTACAGTGTCCAGTGTTACTCAATACTACTAGTACTCCAGTGCTACTACAGTGTCCAGTGTTACTCAATACTACTAGTACTCCAGTGCTACTACAGTGTCCAGTGTTACTCAATACTACTAGTACTACTCCAGTGATCATATCTTTTAGTGCAAATTCCCATTTGCACATATCGGTTTACTCCTAGCCTGTTTGTAGCGCCTGGGAGTACCCTCGGATTGGTACCAAATGGCTTTTTGCACTCAAAGATAATTGTTTAGTTGCTCCGGAGATACGTTGTTGATAATGGTTTAGTTGCTCCGGAGATACGTTGTTGACAAGGTGAAGGTTTGTTCTCCAGCCTATCTATTGAGGTTTCTCTCAATCCCCGGTTTGATCGAAAAGTCTTCTTCTCCGACTGTGATCCCACAGTATTCATTTGGTACATTTATGTCATTTGGAGTGTGACTTCCATACTTCTCTCATGGGTACTTACACCTGTAAGTGCGGAATCGTGATTTCAATTCACCATCTGACGTGTCTGATATATCTGTATGAGCCGTCATTTCTGCCTTCTCTAGGCTGACTGCCATATTACAGGTAACTCCCGTTATATGACCTGACTTTTCTGACATTCTTATTTCCCTTTCAGTCTAGTCCCGACCTACATCCATGCTGTGAGACAGTGCTGGAATGCCTTGCTCCCCTGGGTCCATCTACCCGAAATAACCGATACTCCGGCTTAATTGGCGGGATAAACGCATTAAACATGCCTCCCGTTGCATTTGTATCAGGGTTATACCATCTGGTAAAACATCTGAACAACCTCTCCATTTCCTTAATATCATTTGATAGTACAGTGCTACTGACTACTACAGTGATACTACAGTGCTACTGACTACTACTAGCACTATACAGTGTTATTGCTAGTGCTAGTACTCTAGTGTTAGTACTAGTGTTACGAAAGTGCTACTGACTACTCCAGTGTTACTCCAGTGTTACTTACTGCAAATAGTGGAAGTGATAATCTGAAAGTGTTAATTGCAACTACATTACTGGATCTGTTAATGCTACTACTACAGTGTTACTTATGATGTGATAATCCATTAGTGGATGTGATGCTATTACTGGCCTGTGGAGTCCATGATCATTAGAATAAAGTAGTAGTAATGTGCTCGGTTACTAACACTAGTATATAATAACTATATAGTTGATGCTTATGCCACATTACTTCTAGTCAGACTCTCATTCATAGTAATCTCCTCCATGGTACTATCATTTGTTTCCTGCTGAATGGTCGTATCATTGTGTTCTCCAAGAACAAGTGTAGAATCAGCATCAATGGTTGCATCTACATTTTTCTTTTCTTGCTTTGCAGGCGAGCAGCCAGCCTTGTAACTTTTGATTCCGTTTTTGAGAAGCTCATCAAATGATGCATTGAGCTTCTTGATACTCTCCTCGGCCATACTGGAGTTCCAGGGCATGGACTTGTCGTTGAGAATGTCCTCAAGACTCTCCTTTTCTTCTGTATTCTCCTTGCGCTTCACATACAGACTGTTGCATGTAAACAGGTCAAAGGTATTCTCCTCAAAAAATATCCGGAACGTGTTTTCACAAAAAGACATCTTGAGCTTCGACACTGCTCTTCCATTGCACAGGTCTTCATTGACCATATCCACAAATGGCTTATGGAAAGGCATGCAGATTTTGGCCAATGGTACTCCCTCCGTGGGATGTGACATGACATATGACGTCACATAGTAATTGTAGCGTTCCTCACTATTGGCATGGTCGTTGATGGTCAAATCGTCAAGCCCCACAAATTGGATATTGACGGAATTGGTGCCTTGCACATAAGCAATCTTGAACATGTTTTCGTCGGTGCTCATCAATTGCCGTACTTGCATCCGGTATAAGATCTGCTTCTTTGCTGTGGTGGCCGGACTTTTACGATCTTGCTCAAAGAGCACAAGCATCTCCGATGTCTTGTGGTCGGTAATCAACGTGTGCATGTGCTTGACCAACGATTGCACCACCTTATCCAAAGTGTAGCATTTGTACGCCTTGCTTCTGTATGCTTGACGCAAGCTTTCTTCATACCACTGGTGCTCGATTTCCCCATCTAATAGCCTCTCGGCCAAACCCAACACTTGGCTATAGCAGCTCTTGGGACCCGCTACGATTTCAATGTTCATCTCCTGAAGCTGATGAGATACAAGGTTCAAGTCTTTGGCGAATTGGGGAATCTTGCGCGATTTGATCTCCTTGCTAACCTCCTCGTCCATGGCCTTGATTTCGCTCAATCTCTCGTAGAGCGTCCGGAAATGCCGGAAAAAGACGTACACCATGGTATTGCAGAAGAGATTGAACTTGTCACGTACCTCCGGCTTGTCTGCATCGCCAAGAGAAAACTTGGTTGATGACGTGCTAATCCACAAGTCTCCTGACTCATCTAAGGGCATTGGTACACTTTCCTCGGCTTCACTGGTAGGCCTATCGTCCACCTCTTCTTTGCGGGACTTGGTGGATTGTTTCTTCAAAACATCCCGTAAAAGATCGTTTTCTCGCCCACGTTTTCCAGGAACCGAGGCTTTTTCGTCGCCTGCACTTTCTGCATCCTCGGGCTTCTCGTCTCTGCTGGACTCGTTGGCCCGCTTCTTCAATGCCTTGTTGATAACACTTTGATCAATGCTGAAAAAAAGCCCAATAAAGTGCTTGAAGAAGTCACAAAGCTTCTCTCGGTCTCCTTGGGAATAGTTGGAAGAGTGGTTGATGAAATATTCAGAGAGTTTCATGATATCAAAAATCACTTCGTCATCACAAAACTGATAGTCGAGCTGCTCTTGTGACTTGGGCATCAATGGATGTGACCGCTTGTTCTGCTGCTCCACCTTGACCGTGCTAATTTCACTAACCAATTGCTTGGTCGTGAGGAGCTTTTTGTCAGCTTGTTTGAACGTCAAGCCCAAATGATCCAATGACTTGTAGAAGACTTTTTGCTCCATTTCTCTCCACACCTTGTTCCACTCACGCTGCGCTCTCTTCCATTCCTCGTCCTTTTGCTTCAACCTCTTCAAAACAACGGGAACTGCCACGGCAGGGTTTTCGTGGAGAGCGTCAATCACCTCAAAGCCTCTATCCTTGTCGTAGATCTTGCGGATGACTTTTTTGTAGATGGTTTGAGAGGTGTGGCCCAATCCCGGCGGAAGCTTGAAACTGGCCTTTTGCTCGGGCGTCATGTTGGCAATACGGTTCGCTATGGCTTCAAGCGTTTGGATGGTGCGTAGGTTGGCCTCCATGTGGTAGTCGAACTCGAGCCTTTCCTCCTCGATCTTGAATAAGATATCTTCGTACTGGTTTTTCCGGTGAGAAATGAAACCAGCATCCTCGGATGCCCACGTAGGGTGGCCAACCCACTCATCATTCAACACCTCCCAGCACATCTCGTCTCTTCCGGAACAAGGCATATAGGTTTCGATTTTGGGCAATTGACGATATGAAGGCCCGTGCGCCTTGCATAAAGAGAGCTCAATCTGATGTTTCTTGAAGGTGATATCCTCCATACTCTGGGTCTTTTCCTGGTACCCAACAAACTGCTTGAACCAATTGATCAAGTCGTAGTGGTTGTCGCCCAAAAAGGATTCCACTCGCTGCACCAACGTCTCTTTATCAATGACATCTTGTGAGAAAAGATTCAACATCTTCAAAAACTCGCTGTAGGTCTGCTTGTTGCCAATGGCCTTTTTGACCTTGTCGAAAAAGGAAAGTTCTTCCAGAAGCGAAGAGTTCTTGGCAACGGTGCTGGGAGGCACGGGTTCGGGAATTCCAGGAACCAACGTGGCGTTCACCCTGGCCGCCAGTGCAGGCACAGGAGTCACGGACTTCTGTTTCATGTTGCCCGGGGCGCCCGTTCCCCGTATACTGGAATACGACGCTTCGTCATTGTAGTTGTTCTGGTATGGCAAATGCTGATCGCTGTTTTTGCGGAAAGCTTCATGGTCCATTTCGGCATTCATTATGGGAACACGGGCATTTCTATAGTTATTGATATCTTGACCATTCAAAGCGCCACTAGCATTGGGCTGGAAATTACCCAAAGGAGGTAACTGAGAGGTTCCGCTGGCCGGGTAGAAATGCTGGTTTTCGTGCATATGTGGATGTCCGTTGGAGGGCAATGATTGATGGTCTTCTGGTCTGACAAGGAATTGCGGAGGCTGGTGGTTTCCTGTATCCGGCAAAAATTGCTTAAAGTCATTGAGGAGATCGGGCGAGTTGGAGAACAAGCGTGTGACCTGCTCGTAGACTTCGCCAATGGGCTTCTGTTCACGCTGATACGTTTGCAAAATCTCTAAAAACTGCTTATAGATATCAGGCTGGTTGGCAAAGCGGGTCTTGATTTTGTTGACGTAGGATATGGCGTGGTTGAACTCGATCTGGCCTCCTACCTGCTGCAGCTCCTGGAACTGCGGTCCATTTGGAGCAGGCTGGTTGTACCATTGATGAACGGGATTCTGATCTCCCAGAATCTCGCTTGGTGGTGTTCCTGCGAGATTGGGGCGTGTGGTTGTGCCTGTCGGGGTGGTCACAGTGATTGGATTTGGGTCCGAGGGGTCTGATGAACACTCGATCTTATATCCAGGAGGTAAAAACGTGTTGAAGCCTTGAATCAAGTTGGGATGTCCACGGAACAAGGATGACACACGGTTAATCACGCCAGGTGTATCAATACTCTGGGATTTGAAGTCCTTCATAATATCCAAGAAGTTGTTGTAGATGTCAGCCTGGTTGTAGAACTGGATTTTCACCTGATCCAAATACGACAACGCATCTTTCACATTCAAAGGCCTGTAAGCGTTGGAAGTGGAGGAACGGCTCAATACACCCAGGGGAATGGTGGGAATGGGTCGCGTAGACTCATATTCCTTTTCTGGAGCGGAGTCCGAGGCCTGGGATCTTTGTTTGGATTCATTTTTATCAGGCAGAAGTAGCGGAGCCGATTGATTTTGGGCGTGGTTCTGAGCACTTTGACCATGATTTTGAGCATTTTGACCATGGTTTTGTGTATTTTGACCATGGTTTTGTGTATTTTGACCATGGTTTTGTGTATTTTGACCATGGTTTTGTGTATTTTGACCATGGTTTTGTGTATTTTGACCATGGTTTTGTGTATTTTGACCATGGTTTTGTGTATTTTGACCATGGTTTTGTGTATTTTGACCATGGTTTTGTGTATTTTGACCATGGTTTTGTGTATTTTGACCATGGTTTTGTGTATTTTGACCATGGTTTTGTGTATTTTGACCATGGTTTTGTGTATTTTGACCATGGTTTTGTGTATTTTGACCATGGTTTTGTGTATTTTGACCATGGTTTTGTGTATTTTGACCATGGTTTTGTGTATTTTGACCATGGTTTTGTGTATTTTGACCATGGTTTTGTGTATTTTGACCATGGTTTTGTGTATTTTGACCATGGTTTTGTGTATTTTGACCATGGTTTTGTGTATTTTGACCATGGTTTTGTGTATTTTGACCATGGTTTTGTGTATTTTGACCATGGTTTTGTGTATTTTGACCATGGTTTTGTGTATTTTGACCATGGTTTTGTGTATTTTGACCATGGTTTTGTGTATTTTGACCATGGTTTTGTGTATTTTGACCATGGTTTTGTGTATTTTGACCATGGTTTTGTGTATTTTGACCATGGTTTTGTGTATTTTGACCATGGTTTTGTGTATTTTGACCATGGTTTTGTGTATTTTGACCATGGTTTTGTGTATTTTGACCATGGTTTTGAGGGGCATTTTGAGCAAGATTTTGAGAAGTATTCTGAGCAGTATTCTGAGGTTGCCCATGATTTTGTCCGGGATTTTTAACGTTCGTTTGCACGCCCTGCAGACTTTGACCTTCCTTTTGCACAGCATCTTGGGCATTTTGACCAGGAGTTTGGCCTTGGCTCTGCGCTGGAAGGTCCAGAGTATGTGAGCCATAAATGGAGTTAGGCAAATGAGAGCTTAATGCACCGTAGCCCGGGACCAGGGGAAACCGGGAGCCCACAGTAGGCGGCAGCCGCTGGTCATCGGTGGAGTTAATGGAAGGGATTGTAAACACATGAACACCTGAGTTAGAGTTTCCACGATTGCCCAATGCGGGAAGAGACGTGAATGGGACAAACTGTTGAGATGAAGTATCCAACGTTGCGGGCGGGGGTAATACAGGGGGATTTTGTCGACTAATGTTAGTAAGAGCTGTTATTAAGCAACAATGGTTTAAGATGACCGTCTGTCTTCTGTTTTCTGGTTCTTGTATGTTGGACAAGCTGCTCCACTCTGTTCTAATCAAAAGGCTCATTTGAGTCATTGGATTCACTGTCACAATTCCACATGCGACGAGTCATCAACAATAGATAATTGACTCAAATGGTGTAATAACAAAAGTTGACAGACTTGAAGACTTGAATCCTGACATTCTGATATCCTGATATCTTGACATCCCAGGCATTCAGACATCCCAGGCATTCAGACATTCAGACATTCAGACATTCAGACATCCCAGACATTCAGACATCCCAGACATTCAAACATCCCAGACATCATGGACAAACTTGACAACCTTGAAGCCTGACATCCTGACATCTTGACAACTTTGAAGCCTGACATCCTGACATCTTGACAACCTCACAAACTTAACCTAATAAACTCAAAAAACTAATATAATACCATCTTAAAAAACATCCAGGCATGTCTGTTGGATTGGTGTGGTTATACATCAGATTCAGTAAGGGGAATTTCAGGAGTTATGGCATACAAAAGAATAGACTATGATACATACTTGAAGTTCTGGTTAATGGGCCAGCGGTTTTCTTGATTGGACATGGTGCACCAAAGAAGGGGTTTTCTGTAAAGAATAGTGAGATAGTGAGATAGAAAAAAAGGGTCGGTGGGGATGGGTGCAGGAACTCCTGGATCTGCATATAGCTGCGCGGCAGCACGGGTCAATTATTTGATGACCTGCATATAGCGTGGCAGAATTTAATTTGTACATTATTGCCGTTTCGGTTAAGGGAAATCCGTAGAGTAGAAAGTATAGGCAGCCCAAGTAGAGGTACATGAGGTAGAAGTAGACGAAAGACCCGTACACCCACACCTGTATACCTCCAACCGTGACCTCCACCCGTACACCTGCGTGACTAGTCGAGCAAGTTGCCCTAATCCACACCCGTACACCAACACACTTTTACTACTTCCGCAACACTCTCTTCTTCTCTCCACTATGAACGCCCCCGACAGATTCGAGCTCTTCATCTTACCTGATGGCGTGGAAAAGTATGTATAACCCCCCCTTCCCCCTTCCTGCAAACTAATACTAACCGCAGGATAAAAATTATTCCCGACACTAAAGTCCCCAACGCCGCCATCATCAAAATCGAAAGGGAGGACCATACCCTTGCCAATATGTTGCGTGCCCAATTGGCCAAGGACGATCGTGTGATTTTTGCAGCCTACAAAGTTGAGCACCCCTTATTTGCCAACTTTGTGTTACGAATCCAGACAGAGGATGACTATACGCCCAGAGAAGCCTTAAAGAACGCATGTTCCAATTTGATTTCCGAGTTGGACATTATGAAGACGAAGTTCAAGGATGAGTGGGCTTTGAAGTCATTACTCTCCAATGGCGAGTATTAGTGGGGTATTTTGGATTATGCGAGTAAGCTTATGATTGAGATGATCTAATTCTAGTATGGATCATTGACATGGGATGATGTTATTATACATGTTATTGAAACAAGATAGGGATTGACAAGTTAATTTCATCTGTTTATCAGATTACCAGATTATAATTTAAGAATTCATTGGATTGAGATTCGTCATGAAGTGACAGGACTTATTGAATTGCGGTGATTGACAATTTAAAGTCCACAAGCACTTTCATAATCGTGAAGATCACTAGGAGTTCAGCATCTAAGTGCACTCAGAAAAGCCTAAGTCCATTGGATGAACTAATAGTATGACAAAACACTGGAAACAACTCAGTTAAAGCGCGGGATATGTCTCAGGGGCACCTTTTATAGACTTATGAGCAGGAGCAGACATGACCTCGTCGCTCAGCAGTCTTGTTGAGGTAGCAAGTGGTGCAACGCTGAGCTATGTGACATATTCTTGACTAAGAGTTCTTTTCGCACTCGATGCAAGAGTTCCTCCTTTGATGAATTTGGATTGTATAAGCTTATGTTGGTTTCTTGTTGCATGGATTCATTCAATACCAGCAAATTCGGAGGCTGGCAATATCAGGTAAGCTTGAGCAATCTTTTTAATGATTGTATTTTCAAGACGAAATCATCATCCAAGATGCAAAGAGAAACATATGGACAACTTTGCCAAAGACATTTGCATCAGCGGCCTTGCAACCAATCAGCTCAAGGAAAAAATACCAAACAAAAAGTCTAAATATTGGTTAAAAGTTTTAGAGTGTCAGTTAATTAAGTAGCTAAAGATTGGGAGGTTTTAATAGACTGTCCTCTCATTCATGGTTTTATACATCCCAATTAATTGCACCAAACGATAAAAGGAGAGAAAGGATACCTTTATCAAAGAATCTAACAGTATTCATGTGACCTGCATTATACAGTAGTATCTATAACAATCAGTATCTAGTCAGACGCGACTATACTTGAAGTGGTTTTTACTGAGCGCTGGCCAAGTTACGCATCGCAATTTTGTACTACTAAATAATATAATAATCTAGGTATAGGCAATATATACTATTAGATTCTTTATGATTGTTTAGTACTTCAAAACTCTGTTTATTCGTGGATAGATTCTTGAGTCTTATGGCATCATCGGAGAAAGCTCGGATGAGGAAAGTGCGATCCTATTGTTTCATTTGTCAAGGTAATGGTAATTCACGTCTGATCGCACATTTACAGTGTTTTTCAAAAAGATTCAAACCAGTGCGAATGAATCAAAGTGCGAATCAACAAACCAAATGGCCTAATGTTTCACACCAACTTGCATTAGAATTTAATATTCTGAAATCTTAAATCTGGAGGATTGCCGCCTATGATAAAACCCGTACATCTCCTTTCTTGAATGTAATCGAAGAATTTTTGTCCAAGGTCAAGAGTTGACGCCTGAACATAGAGTACTAGAGTAGAGTACTAGAGTAGGGATGTCAGTCATTCCAACCCCAATACCTCTTCAATCAGTACTATACCGACAGACTACAGAATACTGGCTAACAACTAGTGGTATATGCAGTACATCCCAAATAGGAAGGAGTAGGTCATCAATTACCCCAACACCTCAATCCCACTTTCCCCCATAACCTTAATCCCTTCTCTGAATTCGTTAATGAAATACAAGATAATACAATATTCAATTCTAATGCAAGTTGCCATTTGGTTTGAAACACTGTGAGAAACCATCGACTCTTGATCCTTGAGGCCACATGAGGCTTTGGAGTAATATTCCTCCCAAGGCTGGTTCTGAAATAAAGCGTCGAGTTTGAAGAGTAAAGCAAGTTCTTCCTGGGTGTTCAAATTGGTGATGCGGTGCAAATTCTGCGAGATGCCTCCAATGAACTGGAGCTTGAACCCATTCAATACTTGTGATGTAGAAGAGCTCTCTTTAGCGCATACTTTAAACACCTGCACAAGTTCGGATTGGGCTAACACGGAGCTTTTACTCATCCCCAAATCTTCATAGCTCGTGACCCTTGTTTTCCTCGACAAACTTTGATAGTTCTTAGGGTCCAAAATGGACCTCACATTCAATACCTTGAGATAAAGCACAGCCCGAATCTTCTCTGAAACACCTTCAAGAAGTCGCTTCTCAAAAATAGACAAATCTATGTACTTGTTGCTGTAATTAATGGCCATATCAACCCAAAATTCCTCCAGAGGAGCCCAATTCTCTTCTCCATCTAACAGCTCTGCGACCTTGGCCTTTATATTGACTTTTAAATTCAATTGGTGCGGCCATTTCTAGCGTCTCATACAACTCCCCCTGTCTGTAGAGGAGTATAAGAGCCATTGGAGATTCCAAATTGTATGTGGGAAGAAACATAGAAGATGTTCGACCAGGACTTGATGGCGGAGACGATGAGTAACCTGGCTTGGACTGAACTGACAACGTCTCCCCGTGCAAGGTGAAGCAGTGGATTACTAGGCAATGCCAAATCCATAAACTTTATGATCTCTTTTGATCTTTTTTTGCTACCAGTCAGTGGACAATCTTATAGTTATCTGGTAGTCATATGCATGTCTAAGTATAGCATTAAATCAGTTATCGTTTATTTGATACTACCTTGCTAATTGGCATACGCCTGGCAATTCTAGAGCTAATACATGCTTAATACCAGACTCACGAAGCGTAGTATTTATTAGATAAAAAATCAACATTTTCGATGATTCATAATAGCTTAACGAATCGCATGACTTTAAGTTGGCGATGGTTCATTCAAATTTCTGCCCTATCAACTTTCGATGGTAGGATAGAGGCCTACCATGGTTTCAACGGGTAACGGGGAATAAATTATTAGTTTGAATAACTACCACCAAGCGAAGGACCTCTATGTTGGGCGTTATACTTTGTACTCGCATATTGTGGAGGGAAGATGTCATATTAGTATTCCTAGCTCGGGGCTTCCGGATTGACTGCTCTGTAGCGGTGGTTAGTCATAAGGGTGGCGGGCTCCCTTATATAGACGGTCAAGCTGCCTGCATACACTATGCAGCCATCGCCCGGGCTGTTGGTATGCCCAGAAAAAGGAGCGATGGGGCGCTCTCCTATAGACTGCCAATGAAGCTGTGTCATGCACCATGTAGCCTCGCCTCCGGCATCGGCTAACCGGTTGGCCCCTGAGTTTAGCAAGTGTTGCATCTGGCTCACCGCGTGCCAATAAATCACCTGCTTCCTGCATCTTGTCATAATACCTAGAATGGTTGCAGTTCAACACTTTAGACGATAAAACATTATGAAGGGTATCTTGTGTACAGGAACACGTACACCTTCTAGTCCACGTCCAAATATAGCGGGTAGTGGTGACTAGTAGTACTCTGACTTAACCACACCTTACTATTATATCTTGAAACGGATATAAACGTAAATTGAGTATTTAAGATCGATGACAGGTCACAACCTGGAATTAAGTGAGATATCTCTCAATGCTAGTTCATGAGTTTCCCCCGGATGGCGTCTTCAATGGTGGCAATCTTGCCTAAACAGTCCGGCACTTCTGTGTTCAAAAAATTGCCTTGCTCCAATACCAAGATTAATGGGTGAGTTTGCACCACGCGGTTGGGCGAAATGTGAGTGATGGCTAACCCATTTTTGGACACACAAAACTTATGGTGGTCCTTGAAATTGAACTGCACCGTTCCGTTGGTCATTTCAAACATAATGTATTCGGAGTTGCGAGTGTAGCGGTGTAAGAATACAGTTTCCTTGCGCTCATCATTCTCCAGCACCTTGGATAAATTCAGGTTCATGTACTTGGCGAAAAAGTCCACAATTTCCAATTGTCGGCGAGCTTGAGATGGAGGGTGACTGACCGAGTTCTCAATACACGCCCAGCCCTCGTTTTCATGGTGGATCAACTCCAAAAACCGGTCCAGATTATGGAGCTTCAAGATGGTATTGTCGTCGTTGAACAATACGCCTATATCATCGTTGTTCATCTGGTACAGGAACCCGTACTTGTTAGAGTAATCCACCCACTTACTAATAAGCGTAGGGTGCTCACATGTAGGCAACTCCTTCACGTCTAAATCCAAGTGGCTTCCTCCGGACCTAGTCAATGCACGGAGTCGTGAGATGTTATTGCAAGTTTCCGCCAACGATTGCTGCAACTTGATAATGGTCTTGTTGAATTTGGAGTTAAAGTTCAACTTGCGCATGGTACGGCCTGCTGATGATGAGCAGCTCACTAGGCTGGTAGGAACGGCAATCTCTTGGTACTTGGCCCGCGTATCGCCTGGTGATAATGATTGTGGCAACACGGCCTTGGGCTTATCCGAGTGCAAGTCAGCCTTCAAAATCTCGACGGGGTGCTTTGATTTCGGCGTATATATGCCGGCCTGGGTCTTTGCATTGGCAAAGTTAAGTACACTCTGGGCCTTGGAAAGCAGATCTCCAAAAATTGGCGTCATGGTCAACGAATCCTCGACGGTCTTGGGAGGGAATGGGCCCTTAAACCAAGGGTAATCCAAGATCTCATTGATGGACGGGCGATTCAATGGATTCAACAGAAGAAGGTCAGTGATTAAGGCCTTGGCATTCTCGGAGATGGGCTTATCGGATGGAAAAGAGTATTCAGTCTTCTTGATGCGCTCATAGATCACATTGACGTCCTTTGCCTGAAATGGAGGCTTTCCAATTAATAAAGCATAGAGCATGATGCCAATGGCCCAGATATCCACCTCAAACGAATGACCCGTCAGTTTTCCTCCAAGAACCTCGGGCGCAATGTAATTGGGAGTACCACAGATGGTATACTTACGAGAATCAGTAGAAGGCAAAACCGACGCCAAGCCAAAATCACCAATTTTCAAGTTCATATCAGGATCAAAGAAGATATTACCCAACTTCAAATCACGATGAATCACACGGCGAGAGTGCAAGTACTTGACAGCACCCACTATTTGCACCATAAATAAGCGCACCTCGGGCTCCAGAACTCTTTTCCGAGTTTTCAACAACTCCATCAAAGATTGATTCGGGCAAATCTCCAACAAAATGTACACATTAACGTCATCCTCAAAGCAATCAATGAAATTGACAATATTAGTATGTTTCAACAGTTTATGGATTTTAATTTCCAGCAACAACTTTGTTTTTGTTTTTTCATTTTTAATCAGAGCCTTTGCCACAGTTTTAGCTGCATAAATACGTCCCAGAGCATCCTTCATTTGGAAACAACGAGCGAAACCACCTTCCCCTAAAAAGACACCACGACGATAATCTATACCATTTCTAGTTCTAACAATCAGGGGAGGAGTTTTGCATAAAGCCAGGAGTTTTTCTTTTTTTTTTTTTTATCATCAAGATTTGGGTGGGCGGGTTGGGCCGAATGGACGGGGTGGGCCGAATGGGCCGAATGGGCCGAATGGACTGGATGGACTGGATGGCCAGAATGGGCCGAATGGACACCACCATTCACTCCTCCGTTAACTTGATAATCCTCCCTTATACGGGTGGATTTACTAGGCGTAACACTATTCGCCTTATTAAGCTGACCACTATTAAGAGTCTGCAACGGCTGGGACACTCGAAAATTCATCTAAATTCTACAAGGTAAGTAATGGGGAAAAGAAAGCCGGAAAGGCGAAAATGGAAATGTGTTAATGAATAATTGAGATGAGGATTCAAGGAGTAGAAGTATAAGCGCGGAGCAAAGGCCAAAGTGGTATATAAAGACAAAGACGGTAGGCGAGGGACTGTGGACGAAATAGGGAGCTGGATAAATATTGATGTTTGGACGAAAGGGGGATTTGTGCGGGATTCATTGCACGTACAGAGATGGCACATCTGCTGAGGGTGTTTACAAAGCTGCCGCATTAGGTAAAGATAGCTGAGATGGGTATTTATAAAAGAAGCAAATTGAGCGCTGTGGTTTGGGCACGACCGGTATAATAGATATGATTATGAGAGTAGAGAATGGTGCGAAGTGCTACAAGAAAATGAGTGTATAGAATACTGATTACTGACAATACACTGACTACTGAGCACTGACTTGTTTGATCCAGTCTAAATCAATGTCTGTCAACTTGACCGTATCATTCAGTCTAAACCAATGTCTGTCAACTTGACCGTATCATCCAGTATCATCCATGTCTGTCACTTGATAGTGACGTATCATCCAGTATCATCCATGTCTGTCAACTTGATAGTGACTGTATCAGCCATGTCTGTCGCTTGATAGTGACGTATCATCCAGTATCATCCCTGTCTGTCAACTTGATAGGGACTGTATCAGCCATGTCTGTCGCTTGATAGTGACGTATCATCCAGTATCATCCCTGTCTGTCAACTTGATAGGGACTGTATCAGCCATGTCTGTCACTTGATAGTGACGTATCATCCAGTATCATCCATGTCTGTCAACTTGATAGTGACTGTATCAGCCATGTCTGTCAACTTCAATCCATCCATCGTCCCTTAGTCTATCTCTAACAGACTTCTCATATATATGAATCACGTTCAGCCCCAAGATTGGCCAAACGGTCGGCCTCATTGTTCCCCCTACTATTGCCATGACCCTTGACGTGAACCAATTCAATGCAAACACCTAGAGAACGAAGCAAATTGAGACGGTCACTTGCTTTCTCAATAAGATCGCGGTTCACCACCTGGTGTCCTGCAGCAGAAATCCAATTACGATCTCTCCACTTAGGCGTCCATACTTCAAGAGCATTTATAGCATACTTTGAGTCGGTATAAATCTTATATTTATATAGTTGGCCTTTGTAAAAATCCAATTCAATGAACCGTAATGCATGCGACACACCATGGAGCTCTGCCCGTTGGTTAGTATGTTTGACTAAATTGGAATCCACGTCTCTTAGTGGCACCGCCACATTTCTGGAATCATTTGGTCCAAAATAACATCCGTATCCCGCTTTAGGGTAATGTTGCTGATTTCCCAAAGCTGATCCATCCGTATAGATTTCCTGCGTTAGAAGATACACCCCACCAACCCTAGGTAAATAACGCCGGTGATCTTCGGTTTCTGACTCTGACTTTGACATCGACTCTGAACTGTATGATGAGAATTGTCGCTGATTATGAAAACTTTGGTTAAAATTCAGAAGATAATTTTGGGCGTCTTCTCTTGTGTTGAACTTCTTGAATTGCGCCCTAGAATAACCTTTCACCTGTTCAGAGCAGTCTTGCCAGTTACAATAAATCCCAGGATTGTGGCCTATAGCCACGGCATAGAATTTTCCCATAACGAGAGAGTAAGAGAATAAGCGTAATTGGGGAAGCAGTTTGGGGAGGGAAAAAAGAGATAGGTGGGCACAATGGCTCTTTATATAGACCGCCCCCTGGCTGCCATCGTCGTAGTATATGCAGAACATTATTGAATACTTTTATATACCAGACACTTTTACTGCGCGCGCATGGCGTAGACAGAGGACAAATTTTCATTGACAAATTGACAAATTGTCAAATATACCTTGCCTTCACTAAAGCTTAATACTTATCTGCAGTCGCGCATAACAAGAAGCAAAACCTGAAATAATTAAAACATTCTAATTTCCTTTTGTTGGGCTTGCATTATAAGGAATGGTATATGCAGGCCCGATGTAGAAATCTGCAGCTTATCGCTACAGTATGCGCGATTCTGCAAGGTCATGACAAGATGCATGAGGCAGGTTAACATATTGTTACTGGACCAAATTTTATTCGGAAGGCACCGTTGCGAGGAGGCCTAGTTAAACTAATTGGTCCTGCAGATAGTTAACTCCTTGCAAATAACTCACTCTACTACTAGACTCTAGTGTCTTTCTAGTGTCTAGTGTCTGTCTAGTGTCTGTCTAGTGTCTGTCTAGTGTCTGTCTAGTGTCTGTCTAGTGTCTGTCTAGTGTCTGTCTAGTGTCTGTCTACTGTCTGTCCTGTCTGTCCTGTCTGTCCTGTCTGTCCTGTCTGTCCTGTCTGTCTACTGCCTGTCTACTCTCCACTCTCTACTCTCTCGTGATCATGTCTAGTTACAGACTAATAATCTCACGTGACCATGCTTCTATCAGCAGTATCAATAATCCCAGACTCTAAAAATAGTCAGTATAAAATGACATAGTTCAATTAATTCGAAGTCGTGCGCCAACCATATTCTCCGTACAATATTTCTGCGCGGAAGCGAAACTTCAACTAACTCCTCTAGATAACAAGATTAACTGATTTTCTCATATGTTACTTTTTTAACTGCTGACTAAAAAAACAAACCCGTACATCCCTGGGGAAGGCTTGATGTCTCGAGTCCGCTTTGTCAACATCTCATGACGTATGGGGAGAAATGACCGTGTTACGACAATTTACGTCATCCTCCTATGCCTTCAGTGTCCGCTTAAAATCGGGCCAAAGCGTTTCACTGTGAATACAAACTTGTATAGGAGCAGGACCACTATGGATAACTTTGAAAAAGTCAAGACGATCTCCAGGTTGACCATTGCATAAGCATCATGAAACGTGTGTCTTATGCTTACTGTGAGCGAAGGCTCCATGGGCTTGAGCCCATAGATGAGCGTGAGCGCAGAGTCAAGGGATTCCATAAAGACATCAATCAGACCTTCATATCAGACCTTCATATCAGATGTCTCATGGTAAATTAATCTTAGACCTGGTTTACTTCTGATGTGTTCAAAATCATTCAATCGTACATGCTAATGTTAGATGTGTTGAATCTAAGTCACATGTGTGCTGAATCTGGGTAAATCAAGGTCCTAAAGGTCCAGGAGAGATTCCTTCAGACGTCAAAGGCAATGGTAACATTTTGGGAGATTCAGGCCGTGAAAACCCAGCCAAGTCCATTCCTAAGCCAAACATGCAAGACATTCAGTCAAAGTCTGGAGAGAAAACTAGCCAGAATGTCATCAAAACCACCAGTGCTCCAAATGTTTCTGCATTTGTCAATGGAGCTTCCAAGAATGCCGTTGGTGCATTTGCATTTGCATTTGCTGCTTTGTTATTATAGTCACATCAGACTTTCATATCAATCAGACCTTCATATCAGACCTTCATGTCAGACCTTCATATCAATCAGCATATCTTTTTTACGGAAATGGAAAAGGAAACTGAGGCTGGTACCGTTGAGGGAAGTCAGTGTTCACAACAGAGGAGATGCTCCAGAGCCCTCTGACCTTCTGGCGCGAATGTATGCAGAAACCTCTACCTCCGCCCCCAAACGCGATTCAACAATATCTCGAATAATAACCCACATTAGTGACTGAAGAACAGAAGGTCAACCTTGACGCAGACTTCACTAGTGATGAATTATTTTATTCGATTTTTAACGCAAAGGACGGGTCTCCTGGGGATGAAAAACCCGTGCCTCCCTAAGATGGTCTCCCGGGTTTATCTTGGGAAGAAGGTCTTCCATATCCTTGTGGAGAGAAACGTGGAGTACCCACGGCCTGGTCCTCGTTGAAATGGTGAACAAGCTTAAGTCTGGGCACATCCCCAATCATATGAGGGAAGTGCTCATCACTCTCCTCCTAAAAGACTTCAGGCCAATCTCCCTTACCAATACCAGCCTAAGGATTATCTACAGGGCAATCAACTCCAGATTGCTCAAGGTTGCAGATACCGTCAGATCCACCTTCTCATCATGCAGTTTAAGGAATTTGTTTTGGAAGGAATCTGACAGGTATGAACCGGAGTGGAAAAAGGATTACATCTACCTGCGCATCCTTAATCATACCCAAGGATGCATTGGAATGGTAGATTTCGGCCTTTGATTCAATCTCACGACGGAACAGGTTTAACCTTTGATTCAATCTCATGACTGAACAGGGTTTAACAAGGGAAAAGGATCTACTGCTATAGTGACAATCCTCACGAAGCAGTATGGCTGCATTTTCATAAACCGAACCAAGAGCAAACCATTTGCTCTTCGGCGAGGTACAATGTAAGGAAATGCCTTTTCCCCTTTCTCTTTATGTTGGCTATTGAACTGCTGTACAACCTCAACACTGACAGAGGCTTCGAGATTCAGCATAAACTTGGATTCTTGGTGATTGTCAGGGTTAGTCAGATCATTTCATTTTTATTGGTTCCGACAGGGATGCGAGCAGCCACAAGGATTTTGGAAGAATTTGGAGTCGTCTCCAATAAAAAGAAATCTTTGTGTCTTCCAATCCATCCCCATCTAAAATTCCCTCAGAAACTTTATGAGGCGGATATCAAATATCACGGCTTCCCACTTCAACAATTAAATTGGGATAAAGAGATAGAGAAGGTATTCTTAATAGCTTAAAAATTCGGCGGTTAGGTCTCACCCATCAACACATTTCTTCTCAATGCTCTATTATCGAGAAATTCGCCAATGCCTCAGAAACTGATTACGCGGCTCAAGTTCCTAGTGTCAGGCTTTTTCCCCCGAGTGGGTATGGAAAAAGTCTACGCTAGGATTGGGCACAGCGGTTTCGGAGTCTTGACATTCAACTACAATTGGAAGGTCTTCGTGCTGGTCTTGCTTTCAACATATTATATGACAAGGGGAACTACTACTACAAGCTCTTCCGAGCAAATATTCAGATGTCCGCCTATTTATGAAGAACCAGCCAAATGTACGGCCCAAGAGGGTCACCGAGAGGATATTGATATGGTGGGCTTTTTGACGGATATAAGGACTACTCCTAGTTCAAGTGCATTAAACTCAGTATCATCCATAATGGACTCAGAGAATGAGATGTTACCTCAGGCCTTCAACATTACCCAAATTCTAAAGGAAAATCCCTTCAGAGGGACAACAGTAGAGTGGGAGGGGGCACCTACTAATCTCCCACCTCCAATTACGCAACCAAGTCCTTTCCCCTACACCGGTGAGTACCCTCATCGGTACAAAGAAGAGGTATTCCCTGGTGAATTGTTTAATGAGTAAGAAAACAAAGGTGCTGGCTCCAGAGTTTGTCACGAGCAAGACAATAATAGCCATAGCAGGTGATTGTGACTGGGAAGTCTTCCCATCATCCCATCCCATTATCACTTGTTCCACTTAGGAAATGACTTCAGATTATCCACCACTTGCCCTTGTGCCATGGGAAGTTCTCGAATTGGAAAATTCAACAAAAGGTCAAGCACATCTATTACAATGTCGGAATTATTTGGGACCATCCCAAACCCCTTCCATCGATGCCATTGATGAGATGATCCAAAGCTCGATTCTATTACTGAACCTACCAAGAGGGACCTTCCCGCTATCGCCAGATTCAACTCGTTTGAACATGGCTTATTTCAATCCCAAGATCAAGATCGACCGCTTTAAATTGTCCTAAAGGACATTTCTCGCGAGAATCCGCTTCTATCCTCGCTGCCCCGCAGCTAACTTAGCTGTTCTCTAGTCGGAGTTTTTTACTCTCGAGACTTGTGCTGGAGTTACCCATCCCTACACCCGTCCCTACATCCCTCCCTTCCATCTCAGTATCCTGATTGGCGCTCGTTTTCCATCACTCATCTCTGGTGGATATCCTTGCTTCACAGTCCCATGAAAATGAAAGACCACACCTACTCTTGGCTATTCCTCAATCTACCTATGACCGTGGACTCTGGCCATCCACTACTACCATCACAACGAAGCAAAGCCCTAGGTCAAAGTTTCCAATCCGACAAGAGTCTACAGTCACTACTCACTAAAATACACTGCTCCTAGTAAGACTGGTCTAGTCTAAATTCTTCATCACTAGCTCTCACTGCTTGTCGAACCTATTCGTCCAATCGGTCCCTTGACTTGGGCAGTATTGCTCAACACTAGTTATTATGAATAACTCTTCATTGGTTGAACTCTTCATCCATCTTCTCAGCTTCTCTAAATGGTCGCCTAAATGTTCCCTCAGCAGCAGCTCGTGCTAAGCGTTCAGTGGCTATAGTATGAGCTAACCTTTCTCTCTGTTCAAGACGTCGTGAAACAAAAGCCTTCTCTCCCTTGAGTAATAAAAGTCGGAGAATGATATTTTCTGCCAACGTCTGTGCCATTAAAGGATCCGCCAGAAACTCACGTGCTTCCTTCTCTGCTCGTGCTCGCGCCTTGGCCGTGGCATTTGCTCGGATGGTCAGGCTACGTGCAATGGATCCTGCCCGGCTCCTTAACATGGCTGTATCGGAAACAAACACATTATTCTTGTCACGGAGCGTTTGGATATACGCAGGTGCAAGACGCTCGGACTCAAGCTCAAGCTGATCAACTTCGTTTTCATAGTAAACGGGGATCAAGAGTAACTGTTGGTACTGATCATTCTTCAAAGCGGCCATTGGAGGGCCATTTCCCTCATTATAGAAAAAGTCAAAGCACAAGAAATTGATCCAACCAATCACTGTTTCGATTTCGTTACTGGTCAAAGTTTTGCCGAACCCAAGGTAATTGATGGAACTGGTGACATTAGCCACTGCTGAAGAGACTGCTGATTGCCAGCTAGAATTTGTCCACGTAGAACTTGAAGCTGACTTCATAGCCGAATTGTTTGGATTTATCCCTCCACAATTAGACTGCCTGCCCCCCTTATTACTTCCCCCAACACTCTTAACCATTTTAAGAGCTCGTGAACTCTTCAACTGTGGAAGAAGCAATTCGTCTGCACATGCAACAACAACATTCCATGCCTCCAACATCACCAGAACTAATAAATCCTTGGTCAAGTATTGTGCCAAAACTGCAAGATTCATGTTCAAATAATTGTACAATGGCATCATCGCTTCATCCATCTGTTGCTGTGTGGGCTTGATATTACCGCCATTTCCACACACTGCCTTCAATGTTTGTCTGGAGATGCAGTTTTTGATGAATTTGGAGAACTTGGCCACAATCATCTTGGTAATGCGCTGCTGACTGCGTTTGAGTGCCCGGTGTGCCCTGCCAAAGGCAAATATGGCATCATCCCGTTCGCTCTCCACTGCGATTTCCGTCAACACTCGGCCTTGTGTATCCAAATCAAGAAACACTTCCTGGGGAATACCATCATGCCTAAACTTGCGAGGCTCTAGCTGGATCAATGCCCGCCCACATACACCATGTGTACCAAACCGCTCCTCCCAGATCGTCAATGAAAGAGTCACCTGTGAATTTGCTTCGAGCGTCAACTCAAACTCCTCATCCCACTCGGGGTTTTCTGTTTCCATGGTACGTGTTTTGGCCACCATACGACGCGCCTGTGTATCCACCAACGTGGCATAAGGCCTCAAAGTGCCAGCATCCGAACTAGCCTTGAGGTTCTCAGCCTTCACCAAGCGAATAGAGAACACGTGGCTCGTGTATACATCCTTAGACGCCGGATCGTTCTCCACTATCATGGCAGATATGGCCTCAGGGTCCACCACTTCCTCCAACTTGCTTAGTTGCAACATCATGGCACTCAAGTTGTTGAGCCCAATGCAGGTGCGGGGCGTGAAGTTGAATGGTTGCTCTGGCAGCTTGTCGTTGCCCAATTGCGTCACCATGGACTTGACCTCGTCGAGCCAACCGTTTTTCTCGGGACTCTCGTCTGCCTTTTCCTCATTGAGATCCTCCATGATGATGTCGCTCAACTCGCTGGCATAAACAAGACAGCTGCCACTAACACTCTGTATGAGAGTGGTGTATATCTTGGCCAACTGAGCCTCATGATGCCAGTTGAGCCCACGTAAAATGTTCAAGTATTGCTTGATCAACGAGAAGATATCATGCACAGACGTACTATGTTTGGTGGCATCAGTATCGATATCCATGGGCTGAAAGTCGTCTTCACGGAGCGCATTCGTCACAAAGCTCTTGATCTTGTCGGAGCTCTCTTTTACCCACGACTCAAGGTAAGAGAAAAAGAAGGTCTCGAGATCAAAAGCAAACTTGGCCTGTTGCCCAAAAACCTGGCTGTGGATGCTTCGGATCTCGCAGAGCGACTTGTAGGCCTCCAAAGCATCGCTGTAGTTGAGGAACTGGCCTTGTGCTGTCACGTGAAGAACAATATGCTTGAGAATATTGTTTGCATCCGACCCAAACATGCCCGTAACCACCGAGGCATAAGTATCACCCACATTGAGAAAATCCAAGAGCGGATATTTATAGCGCTTCTGGAGCATTTTGATGTTACCCACAAGTTCGTCGCAGATATCCAACATATGCACTATACTCACAGTATTGTCCCTGGGAAGCGTGGCCAACAGCTCCGCATACAGAGCCTCGGAGGCCCGGATGAGTGTGCGGGTCAACCTCTTCTCCCACTTTGCTGGAACGCCCAGACTCTGGATCTTCCAAAAGAGGCAATCGGATTCCACGTACTCACCCAAGAACGTGAGGTAAGGGGAGAACTTGGGCTTGATGCTTTTACTAACCACTGCACTCACACAGTCCTTAATGCTATGCATCACCTGTGAATATGTGTAGCCCAAACTCTTGACCCATTCTTCCTGGTCTTGTAAACACCACAGTTGCTTATCGTCCCAGTCTAGACCGCCATCTTCAACCATGCGCTTGCATGTTTGGAGGATTGTTGCCGAGGCGTCCAAGTCAATGGGACCCAATTCCTTTGAATCTGGTATGCGGTATATAGCATCTACCAACTTGCCGGTCATGTGGGCAGCAGAATAGAAACACACAGCTCTAGTAGATGGGTCAATTCTCCATAATCTAGCACATGATAAAAGTAAATCACGTGCAGGCTTCTGTAAGGAGATCGAGTCAGCATGTGGTTTCAAGTCACCCAGGTCGCTCAGGTCTCCCAGGCCTCCCAGGCCACCCAGTGCATGCATCAATAAAAGCTTGGCCAAAACCGTAAAGAACGGATTGATATATGGCCGAGAAGGCATAATGTAAAACTCTTCACCCACAGGAAGTTGTGGAGCTGGTAAGAGCTTCATATGGACAGGTACTGCATATTTTTTTTGGAGAGATTCACAGAGTTGGGTCTCTCGTTCCTTCCACAGGTCGTATGCAGACCTTTCGGCAAAGTTATTGGGAGCATACTTGCCAATATCCTTGGATGTATAGAAGATCACCTGTTCTATATCTTTTGCCAAGGCTTTATGGGACACAGTGGCCTTTAGAATATCGACGTCAGCTTGAATCTGGGCATCATCCACATCAAATACACTGCGTACCACCTGCAACGCAGCCTGGTCCATATCGGAAACCTTGAAGGGTATTTCTGGGTACTTTGCATTGGCGTCAGCCACATGGCCCAAAAGCCGGTCACTTTTAGGCTGCAAGGCCGCACTGTGGTCATTCAATTTGGCCACCAACACTGCGCTATTCTTATCCTTCTGTACCAAGGACTTGATAATCTGAATAAACAGCTCAGTCTGTCGAAACACTCGAGAGCTGATCTCTTCTGGTGGAACCAGAGACAACTTGACTAGTTCCTTATTGGCGGCGCTAACAAACTTCATGACCAATGTGGCCAAAGTCGCCCTCAGAAGCTCGTTTGCCACCGTAGGATCAAGCAAATCCGAATACAATCGGAGTAATGAGCGGCGTGTTTCATCATCATGTTTTTCCAGACCCATGGCAATGCTATTCAAGCGGGTTTTGAGCTCCGGCACCAAGTATACCGGAACCACAGGTTCATTTTCTCGTGTACTTCGAGACTTTCGTTCAGGCAGATGTGACAGCCGCTGAGAAATGGGTTTCTGGAACCGAGCTTCATTAATATACTGTATCAACACCACCTTAAGCACAGATTTGTAGAGTTTAGACACGTCTACTTTTTCCACCTGAGAGTCGGCAATATAAGATAGTAGGCTCAGGGTTCTTGTATGGGGGGGAGAAGATTTTCGATGACTCATTAAAATCAACTAAGACTCCAATAACATTAATTTAAATCAACACCAAATCAGAATCAAATAAAAATCGCTCCAAACTTAAATAAAAATCGCTCCAAACTTGAATAAAAATCGCTCCAAACTTATGGTCCACGGAATATCTTTAAATAAAAAGGAAGTGGTGTAGGGGTTTTCTGTTGGAGTGAAGTGGTGGAGTGGTGGAGTGGTGGAGTGATGGAATGGTGGGAATAGTATTTGGTGTTGGTGTCAGTAGTCTCGTTCCGCGCATGGAGAAGACTAGCCCATTTGGGTAAGTGAGCCGCACGCAAGGTCAATGGGAGATAATACAGGAAGGAATTTCAAACATCAATAATTTGCTTTCTTTTGCGATTTGGTTGGGTTGCCTCGCATCGCCTCGCGTCACCTAGGCTTCCGTTGTCTTTGATACTTTCTCTATTGTATGTGCAGTAGTGCATAGAGTCAGCATAGCAAAAAATATCATGATAAGTGAGGAAGCTTGGATGGAAGTGAATGTCAATTTAGGAATTTGCTGGAGGAAACATAGACCAGTTTGGAAGCATTGGGAGAAGGATATAGTTGCAGTTTGCTTATGGATTCTGGTTGAATGACATCATGGTGAAGCCTCTTGACATGCACATGCGAATCTGGTTCGAATAAACCTGTATGAAAACAGAATAGTCCAATTGAAGAGGATGTCTATGTTCCTCTCAAGTATCCAGTCCATGATTGGTAAAATACTAGGACATTATGGACTATCCATGAGCTTTCAAGTATCCACAAGTATCCACTCTCAAGTTCCCAATAGCTTAAGACAATTCATTCACAGCTTTATTCAGATCAAACACTAGATCTTGGTTCACATGCAGTGTGGGTTCATCGTTCAATTCAACCAGACCTTGCACTAAATCGGCATCGTTGGCCAAATGACTCCCCAAAAGCCTATTCATCTCAAACATCCCCACCGAAGACTTTTTGAAAATGGCCAGGAGCTTGGAATCACAAGAAATACGGCGCTTATCTTCAGGATCCTGAAGCAGATGTTCTTTAATATACTCCCAGAGCCGTTTAACCACCATTGGACGACTCATACGAGGAACTCCCACCACTTGCTGAAGAGCTTCAGATAAAAAAAGTTCAGCATTGAAGGCAGTATTGGGAGTCTTTTTAGACGCATCGTTTTGAGCGCTGGGTTTCTTCTTAAGCTTTTTCTTGTGACCACAAGCCCTAGTTTTTCTTCCACATGGTTGATTTTGAAGCTTTTGGGCTAGTTTAAGATCCTCAAGTTCAATTTTTCTTTTTCGCTGAGAATGATTTGGTTCTGTTTTTAGATTTTGACCATCTCCTCCATCTCCTTTTTCCTTAAGATTATCTGCAAGTTCATAGTAACGTTGTAAAATAAAATCATTCATTTGTTTCTGTCATTAGTATAGTTCAATCTCCCCTCTCCTCTCCTCCCCCTACATACCTTGTGTGGGGTAAAATCCTTGGAAAATAGCTCCAGAAGAGCATTCCTGATTTTCTTCACAGTAATCTTCTCAAGATCTGCTACTCCCAAAATAGCCTGGTGTTAGTTTAATTTTATATATGAATCATTATACATACATCAATCATGGGCTGGTAGGCTGTGGTGTCAAGGTCTTGTTCCATGATGTAGTAAGGGTTGAGAAGCGCGTGAGAATAGTGAGTACACTACACTACACTACACTACTACACTACACTACACTACACTACACTACTACACTACACTACTACACTACACTACTACACTACACTACACTACACTACTACACTACACTACACTACACTACTACACTACACTACACTACACTACTACACTACACTACACTACTACACTACACTACACTACTACACAGTACAATAGAAGCCATAAGAAAAGTGGAGGCAAAATAAGAAAATTTCATGATTGATGTGGAATTAGTAATTGGAATTGGATCTGAATTTGGTTCTGAATTTGGTTCTGGATTTGAATCTGGATTTGTTCTGGATTTGAATCTGGATTTGTTCTGGATTTGTTCTGGATTTGTTCTGGATTTGGATGAAAGCAATTCAGTATGGTCACGAAACACTCTTTTTGGTGATTTTAATAGTATTTTAATTCAATTTTAAAATTCTTATACTTTCCAAAATGAATATTCATCATCTGTCACATTGCTTCAGGATCAATGACAGTGTATTAATCATGGACTTGCATTCATCACAGATTCAGGGCTTTTTCGATCTGCCAGTGGACAATTTGTACACGTAGAACCAAATGTGGTGAGGTTTATAGGTGAAAAGGAGAATTTCCTGGAGCCAAGCGTGCTACGGGGTTTGCTGATAGAGTAGATTTGAACTAATCAAGATACTGAGATGTACAGGTTTTGTACCCAGTCTATATAAACCACGAAGTTTCCTCCCTTTAATTCCAAGGACTTCCTACTATTCTAGCTTAGCTTCATACAATGATAAATTTAGGACGTCAATATATTGACTGACAGCTTTGTCCACTGTCCGAGTCTAGACAAGGTGTGTGGAGTGGATGAAAATTGACACCTGCATCTAATCACACGTCTGCATCTAACATCTCCACGAACTACCATGACTCCGTGACTCCGTGCCTCCTAGGTACTCGTTGACAAGAGATGAAAAAATCTTTATAATGGTATCTTTTCAGGAAATTCCATCAATTCGAAGTTGAACATTGGTTCCTTCCAGATGGCCAGCTCTTTCAACTTGGAAACATTATGCGCAGTTTATTACAGTCGCTATACAACCAGGTCCAGAAATGCCGACTGTCTTTGGGTCAAGAGTAATGATATCATTGCACAGTTGATAGTCCCGCTCATGGAGTGTCTTTTTGGCTGATTTCAATGGTGACTATGAGAGAAACTATGATGTGAGAAACTCCCACTATTTTTTCTGAGTGGTCACCATGATTTGATTCGGGATTTATCGTGTATTCATATGTTTACGAGATCAATCATGTTGAGAAGGAGTTGATGGGCCAGGAATTTGGAGAGAGCACCATTGAATCCATTGAATGTGGGTACTATAAATTGGCTGAATTCATGACAGTTTTGGAAGCACAGAAAAGTCCAAGGTGAAGGAAAATAGAGAGCTTAAAGTGCTACTTAAGTTGCAGTCAAGTCACCAAGGAAATATTATGGTGAGTGTGAGTAATAGTCATTCTTACTAGACCCAAAAAGTCGTTTGGGGAGTTAGACTGGTTTATGATTTCAAAATATTCCCTAAGTCCCAGCCACTGACACACTCTTTTAATATCGGCATCGTTAGCCTTTTTCGAGGCTGGCTAGCGCAGACTGACAAGATTCTTTTTTGGATTTTGACTATGTTCTCCAAGTGGAACATTACAGACTACTTCGAAGGACATTTACGGGGTAAGGGATTCTGCATCTCCATTTGCTTATATCCGAGTATTGCTTGTCAAGACTGAGTTAGTCCGAAATCAACCAAAATGAATGAGAATACTGGACTAAGTTAACTCTTAGACTTGATGTCGTTTTCCAAAAATAAGTTTTCATGACTAGTCTTCAAGAACTTCCTGTTACCGTCATTTCGTACATGTCTTCATTCATGACACTTTTGCTCTTGGTATCATCAGTGATAGTGATTTTAAGCCGAAGGTGAAGCTCTGTCCAAAACTAGATACCATAGACATTTCGGAGGCCATCAGAAGACTCCATAATGGAGAGTATTTCCCTACTTGTTTAAGAAGGCTCCTTAGAGCAATACACAAGTGTGAAAAGATGTATTAAAAATGGATACACATTGTCCAAAATGTCTTTCATTAAAATACATTAATCTGCTACAAGAATTCTCCATACCACATATTGCAGTCGAATAGGTACATCCCTGTAAACCCGTGTTCCCTATATCATGGACACCAATACATCCGAGATGTAGTCCAGTGCATCCTTTTGGAGAGTAAACGTGGATAATTTTGTTGATATTCAATTTTCTTATGATGAGCAGCAGTCTTTTGAGCTTGTTTTTAGTGGTTCAAGTGCTTCTCCACAACCAAAAGAACCGATTTTACAGCAAATGATGACTATACTCTACCTAACCATCAGCTCTTATTGAACACCAATCCCCCATATCAAAATATATGCCATGAGACCAAAGGTAAAGGAGAAATTTGTTGCATTTCCAGATCTCATGATAGATAGTGTGAATGTTCTGTAGTGATTGATATACTAGACAGTTTAGCACAGATAATAAGAAATCAAATCAAATCATCAAAATATTTATGATTGTGTTTTTTAAAACAAGTTCTTATGACTTGTTGAAGTGAGCATGAGAGACCAGGATGCAGGAAAGATAAGAAATACACAATAGTGTAGATAGTGCAGGCTATTAAAGGAACCATCAGGCAATAACTGGTGAAGGCACACTCAAAGGGATGTAATCTAATAAAATTATATGGGAACGATATACCTGACCCTCCAGAAAACTTGTATTTATCAATCTCTGGTTACTTGTCCTCCTGACCATGCACCAAGCGAACTAAAAGTCTACCTCTACAAGAAAGAGTAACCAGATCAACATTTTCCGTTCTATTGTTAGAGGCTGAGTAATGTTACATGAGCCAGAACGAGGCTACAAGGTAAAGACAGACCCGTCTGAAGTTATTAAGGGCGTCTCTTGCCGTATATCAGGGCATTTCAGACTAGTCAATATTCTTAATATGATAAAGCCCTTTTACAGAGTATGGATAAGGGACATTGTCAAGTGACTTTTTCCCTCCATTATGCCGATAGTATAATGCACTATCTGCAGTATAGTTAGTATAGGACTTGGTTAAGAAGTTCCGGAATATTTAACTTTGAATGCATCTGAATATTAAGTTTATATGGTTACTATATTACCATGTGGTTTTCTAGCCATGTGACTGGTCACCTAGGCTGTGTCATTAACCCGTACCTTCCAATATGAAAAATTGCGAAAACCCTCGTCCTCCTCCTCTACCCCAAAATCTCCATTTCTCATATCTTACATTAAGTTGAACGAATATTGAGAGTAACAAATTACTAACATAAAAGAATAATTATTAATTGAATTAATTTAAGTAATTTAGATATGATAGAAGAGTGAGTGTAGAATATGAGAATATGAGAATATGAGTGAGTGAGTGAGTGAGTGAGTGAGACTGAGACTGAGACTGAGACTGCGACTGCGACTGCGACTGAGACTGAGACTGAGACTGAGACTGAGTGTGTGAGTAAGTGAGTATGAGTTAGTATAATTATTATATGCTGGTAGGAAGTATGTCTACTATGACATATCTACTACGACATATCTACTACGACATATCTACTACGACATATCTACTACGACATGTCTACTATGACATATCTACTACGACATGTCTACTATGACATATCTACTATGACATATCTACTACGACATGTCTACTATGACATATCTACTATGACATATCTACTACGACATATCTACTATGACATATCTACTACGAC
>NLAU01000667.1:233-19300 GCA_002370875.1 Metschnikowia arizonensis
TCTATTATGTTATTATATTATTCTATTATTCTATTATGTTATTATATTATTCTATTATTCTATTATATTATTATATTATTCTATTACTCTATTATGTTATTATATTATTCTATTATTCTATTATCTTATTATATTATTCTAATATATTATTCTATTATTATATTTTTTATTATATTATTATATTATTATATTATATTATATTATTATATTATATTTTTTATTACATTTTTTATTACATTTTTTATTATTTAGTAGTGACTGAGTGAGTGAGAAGTCAGTACTACTCCCTCAAATACATCACCATTTTACAGATACTCACTTTAGTGCATGTGCGCGGTGAACTGGCCAAGACAGTCGTGTACAAGACCGCGAATGGGACTGCGCTCTAGTGAAGACTCCAGGTGGAGTGTAGTCGCGAAAGACTGAAGTTGGGGTAGGCTGAATACTGACTATGAATCAATGTAGTGTAAGAGACCACTACTATTTAGTAGTCAGTGTCAGTGTCAGTCACTGCGTACTCCATCAACTCCCTCAATTGAATCGCCACTTACAGATACTCATTTTAGAGCGTGTGCGCGGTGGGCCAAGAGTGCGTGTAGAAGACTGCGAATGACTGCGAATGGTACTTGACCTGGGTGAAGTGTAGTCGCGAGCGACTGACGGGGAGGCTAGTGAATGAAGTCATGGATCAACTGACAAAGGATTAGAAGTAGAAGTAGGATTAGAAGTAGAAGTAGAAGTAGAAGTAGAAGTAGAAGTAGAAGTAGAAGTAGAAGAACTAGAACTACTACTACTCTATTTACTGCCAATTTTACAGCACTTTCTCATTCTATCAACAGTTATGTGGAATAAACCAGCTCAGTCAATGGCCTGGTGCATGTCGATATCAAAGTACATAATAAAGGGCGTGCACAGGAGCAACTTCAACATGGAACACTATTTGGCATAGCACACTAACTGGTTTGGAATTAGGATGGTGGGATTGTACTGATAGAGCTAGTGTAGTCAGTATACTCTCTACTAGTCACTCTACTAGTAACTAGTCACTCTACTAGTAACTAGTCACTGTCACTAGTCACTCTACTAGTCACTAGTCACTCTACTAGTAACTAGTCACTGTCACTAGTCACTCTACTAGTCACTAGTCACTCTACTAGTAACTAGTCACTCTACTACTCACTAGTCACTCTACTAGTCACTAGTCACTCTACTAGTCACTAGTCACTCTACTACTCACTACTCACTCTACTACTCACTACTCACTACTCACTCTACTACTCACTACTCACTACTCACTCTACTACTCACTACTCACTACTACTAGATATGCTCAACTTTGTAGCCATTCATGTACATCACTTTACTACTCTATAACCACTACCAATAACCATAATTGGAGCCTACACTGATCAATCAAATGGTAGTTGAAGAACTCCCAAATGCATCACACATATCTTATGCTACCCAGACATTCCATTCCCGCAATTGACTCTGGTGCCATTAGGAGGATTTTGTAAAGTGATCTATAGTCACTAGACTATACTGCAGGAGAGAAGAGTGGAACGATTTCTCATGGGTACTACCCTTGGGAAAATCTGATAGATAGATCTAAATAGTAGTAGAGTAGTAGAGTAGTAGAGTAGTAGAGTAGTAGAGTAGTAGAGTAGCAGTAGCAGATTATATCACTTACGTGACTCATCTATCATAATTCGAGGTCTTATCGTTTTCGTAAAGTACTCATCCCATGGTAATCCTAGACCATAGACGTAATTCACAGACGTCATTTAAAACGACTGAATCAGGTGTTAGCCAACCTGTCAAAAAAGCATCCACCTCCACATATCCCTTTAGTTTTACAGTCTGTAATGTCACAGTCAATGTAACAGGTTGATGAGCATGCACTGAAACTGGTCGGCGTGCACTGCTCAAACTGGTCGCAATTGTTGAGCTTCGCATCTTCTTTCTTCATCCCTATGCTCCGTCCACTTCGACTCTATCCCCATCGGACGCTCTTTAAGAAACCAAGCTTACCCAAATCGCCCTTTAAAGAGGAAAAATCTTCCGAATCACATGAGTATTCCATTGGGCCTGAAACCTTTACATTCAAGGTCATCGATCTGACTAAAACTCTCCACCCATTTGTAGCCAATTCCAACAAATCTTCTTCTAAGAAATCTTTCAATTTCATAGATTATGTTTACCGGAATGCTTCCAATTACCCATTTCTGCTTCTGACTCCCCAACAGGTCTTTGACAAGTTCCCCAAAACAAATTCCGCCCGCTTGGCTCGCTATAAGACTCGTCCTCGTAAAACAAAGATGTTGGTATCGGACTTCATTGAGGACTCCTTGTATAATCCCCATTATGGCTACTTTTCCAAGGAGGTGCATATTTTTCACAACGAAAAGCCTTTTGACTATAAGAACATTGAGGATACGGATCTGTTCATGATTGCCTGGGAGGCTGCTTATCTGCGATATGATCAAGAGGTGACTGACCCTGAAGGGGATGCATCCCTGTCCTTGATCTTGCCCAAACCTCAATCAATTCTGAATACTCAAAAGAATTCAAAGTTGGCTGCCTATGCTAAAAACATCCATGCACAGGATTTCGCAGCTCTGCCGTTACCCAAGTCCAAAAAGTCCACCCAGTTGTGGCACACCCCCACTGAGCTCTTTCTGCCCCACTATGGGGAGGCCCTAGCCCGTTACATCATCGTCAATTATAAGCTCAACCACTACCCATACGAGGACTTGATCATCTATGAGATGGGTGGAGGCAATGGAACCCTCATGTGCAATATCCTTAGCCACATCCAGAAGTACGAGCCCGATATCTATGCCCGCACCCAATATAAGATCATTGAGATTTCTTCCCAATTGGCTTTCAAGCAGTATTCCCAGGCGCTCGAGAAAAAGCTCATAGTCAGTGGCTTGGACTCCAGAAAACTTCACATCATCAACAAATCCATCTTCAACTGGGACTCCACTGTGGACTCGCATTGTTTCTTCATTGCTTTAGAAGTCTTTGACAACTTCGCCCACGACTTGGTTCGCTATGACAATGACACTGGTCTTCCTCATGAGGGCTATGTGTTGGTGGACGAAAAGGGCGACTTCTATCAGTTCTTCACTCCCCAATTGAGCCATTACACCAATGCTTTCTTGACCATGCGTGAGCACGGCCTGAACGCAGTGTTACCTCGTCTTGATACGTTTCATGGCCAGTGGCTATGCTTAAAGTCCATCATTCCTTTTCTCTCCAACAAAGACGCCATTCACCCATTGCTTCACTCTCCCACAAAGCTGTACTTCCTCAACAAACTTAATCCCTTGAAAGATAACTTGTCACGGGGAGAATTCATTCCCACAAGGCTCTTGCAATTCTTCCAGGTGTTGAAGCACCGCTTCCCAAACCACTCCCTCATCACTTCTGACTTTCATAGTCTCACCAACACCATACCAGGTTACTATAATGCTCCGGTGGTGCAGACCATCATCCACGACAAAATGGTGGATGTGTCCACATTCATGTGCCACCAGGGCTTTTTCGACATCATGTTTCCCACGGACTTCAACCTTGCCAGCGAATTATACCGCCTCGTCACCAAGAAGCACGCCAAAGTGAAACTGCACAGGGAATTTTTGGAGCAGTGGGCGGACGTTGAAGCCATCACTACGCGCAAAGGCGAACATCCCATGTTAGACTTTTATAAGAATGTGAGCTTCATGACCAGTTAGGTCAGTAAGAATGAGTCTGACTAAGAGTACCTGTCACAACCACCCAAATTCAATACCAGTGATAGACAAACCCCCTGATCATTCTCAGACTTGTAGAAAGCCCGCTTTCTATCAAGTCCGCAGATGCTGTGGCACGTGCTCTCAATGAAGTCGAGATTTCATCCCTGTCCACCTGCAAAAGCTCTTCAAGAATGTCCATGATCCGACTATAGAACAATCTGGCATGGCTTGCCAACAAAGTGGAGATGTTTTTCCTGGGTACCACCTTTGCAATAACCTTATTTTTCGGGCGAGTCGAGAAAAGTGCCGTTTTCAACCACTCAAAGATCCTGAAGGCGTTGAGTGTCACGCCTAGCCCGATTCCAATAGCAAAACTCACCATAAGCCACGAATTCTCATTTGTTGAACGCACATGATTGAAAAATTGCCTTTCTAATACATCACAAAAAATATTCAAGCGACTCAAAGCACCAGTGATTTTCAAAGGGTCAATGCGCTTATGGTAAGAAGAAGCGCCGAACTCAGAGATCCACAGCTTCTCGAGCTGTTTGTATTTCCTCCTCTTGCGTTTTTCCGAGCCCAATTTCCCTTCAAAGCGCTCAGAACGACCAAAGTCAAAATGCCCAGCGCTAGCGTTCTTGGTATGGCTGTATATTGTCATCTCCTGTGTGATCAAGTGCTGGATTTTGTCGATCACTTTTCCGCTAGTTAAAGAAGACGTCTTGAAGATCTTCTGAGGCGTGGAGACATTGATGATATCCAACAAGTTGATGAAGTAGTTGGAGTTGATTAAGTTGATCACCACAAAGCGAGGAATGGCACTGCACTCCTTGAGCATTTTCAAAAGCTCAGGGATCTTCAAAGATCCGTCGTTGACAATCAAAATAAGGTCGGATGCCAGCGTCATTTGGATGTCGGAATCCAGGGTTTTTCTGGAATCGCTATTGGGATTTTCCAAGCACACTTGCAGCAATTTGAGCAAGAAATCTGCGGATTTGTCAATGCTTTCAATGTGCTGCTTCAAGAAATTGGCCTCCTGCAAAACAAGCGAGCTACTCGAACTCACAATAGTCAAGTTGAAGTACTCCACGGAAGCGGTGAATGAAAGACGAGGCATTATGAAAGGCTGCAGACTATCACAAAGCAATGCTGATTTGGGAAAGCCGGCGTTGGAGATAAGAGTGGTTGCATCGTCGCCAAAGTCAAGCGTCCTGCGTTTGATGCTGAACCTTTCCGGTTCATCTTCTTCATCGGTTTCAAAAAGCAAGATATTTGAGGGCAGTTTAAAGGAAGGGATTATTACCATAGACTCTAGACGTTCATCATCAGTAGAATTGGAGAGAATCGAGGCACTAGAGGGACGCAGATTTGCAGATTTTGGGGGCATATTTATGACCCTGAACCCATTAATCAGAAATTCATTCAGATTAACATATTCATTCCCATTTTCAAACTCATTATTCTCACTTTCATCCACAAACTCACTGCTTCCATTTATTTCCAGCCAGGATAATGAAAGTCGAGGAGACTCAGCAAGCAAAAAAGGTGGCTGGTCAAAAATAGGCCCCGGTGAATCCAGAAAACCAGACTTTGATTCTTTGGGCAATTTGGAAAGTGGTCGATTGTCGGGCTTTTCCTGCACACATGATTGCAGCCCCTTTGGAGACGCCGGGGTATTGAAATCAAGCATGGGATCTGTTAGGGTGTTGTAGACGGATTGGCGGGAAGAAAGCCGGGTGTAGTTAGCGGCAGAATTGGCCATGTCAGCAGTTTTGGATAGTATGGATTTGTGTGAAATAAGACCTCAGGGGGGGGGGGGGTTGAGGGGGTATAGACGCGGCCAGGAGATGCAGTAGAGGGGAAGCGTCACGTGAGCACGGGATCCACTGGTGTAAGGATCACTGGTGTAAGGATGTTTTTGCAATCTAGTGCAAAGCCCAAATGATTTTTTTTCTGGAGTCAAGTAGACCAGTAAAAGCGCGGGGACGGTGCGATAAGCCGTGTGGCAAGATAAGGTGTAGACCAATTGAGCTCAGTGCACACAAGGGATGATCAAATGTGGAAAGAACATGAGGTTGCGGGGCCATGGCCACAGTTAGGCCACGTGTTCTTACCATATAGCGTCCGGGAATGTGGCACTGACTTCCATAATGTGAAATTGAAAATCAAGAGGTTATGCTTCTTCAATATGCACATGCATGACCCCGGAATTAGTAACCTAAGGCGCAGTACAGTCACTCGCACGGTTGACTGAATGTGCTTGTGCCAACTATAAATCCATCAATAGACATTGTTATGATCTGCACCACCAATTGACTTAGAAAACTCAGAAAAGTCAGCAGAAAGGAACCAGAAAGGAACCGGAAAAGGAACCAGAACGGAACCAGAAAGGAATCGGAAAAGGAACCAGAAAGGAATCAAAATATCACCCACATTTCTTACTCATCCCTAACCAATTTCACTATGAATGATCCTCCGCCTTACATCCAGACTAATGAAAAAGTCTACACTCAAACCTTATCAAGTCACCGAAATGTCACGTTTGCCCTGATGGAAGATTCCGAGCTAAGTGCCCTCAAAGGCTATGATATAGCGTATCTTGTTGATGACAGTACCTCAATGTCTTGGAAAGAACCCTTCAGTGGAATCACGCCCTGGCCGCTGGCCCGAGACGCTCTTGTGGCTTTCAGCAACCTCTGCTCAGAATGGGATCCAGATGGACAGGATCTTTTTTTCATTAACAGACAGGAGATCTACCTCAATGCCAGCCCTTCACAAATTGCTGAGGCATTTGACTCTGTGCAGCCATATGGAAGCACGAACATGGGCCGGAGGTTGCAGCAAATAGCATTGAAGTACTTCGAGAACTTTGATCCCATCAATACGAAGCCACTTAATATCATTGCCATTACTGACGGAGAGTTTACGGACGACGTGGAGTCCGTGGTTAAGTGGATTGTCAAAAAAATGGATGCACATGACGCATTGCCCAATTCCTTCGCCGTGCAGTTCATTCAAATCGGAGCTGACCCCAAGGCAAAAAAGCACTTAGACTATTTGGACGATAAAATGGTACATTTATCGCGTGATATCATTGACACCGTGCCATGGTTGCAGAACAAAGTTGATGGGAGAGGTTTTGATGGTCGGTACATTGCCAAAGCTGTGTGTGGCGCTATAAACAAGCGCTTGGATGATGATAATATGGGCTTGAAGAACAAGAAAATCGCACGTGCCCCAAAGAAAAAGAAGAAGAAGGGTTTTTTGAGGAGACTCTTGGCCTAGCTTAATCAATAGTTCTCGTGCTTCAAACTGCCAACCCGAATCCATGCAAACTTTAACTTTAATTTAACAAATATGAGCAAACCGTCCTGGACCGTCTAAATGTAATCAATTAGGGGTTAACCAATTAGGATTAATGTAAGCCCAGCCTTGTATAAATGGCAACCAACTGGGCTAATGGCAACCAATTCTTAGTGACCAGAACAGTTATCAAATCATATAAACATCTCTGGCTAAAGAATACCGTCAATTTAACCTCCTTTAAAGCTCAGCCATTAAATACCAGTCATTGATTACAATGGCATATTTTTGACTGGCTGCAATTCCGGCGTTCCAGTACTTTCCAACATGTACACAAGTTATTCACCATATTTTGTAGAATCCGCTCTTGAATGTTTCCCTGGTAATAAAATAAATACCCCTTTATATAAAATAGTGGGAACCCCTTTCTTTATAGTCCGATGGCTCGCGTTTCAGAAATCTGTAACATATGCATGCACCCCCTATTACAGATCGCTTTGCAGCCAAGCGCACTATAAAGCTAAGACTCCCCCACGAGAAAAGAAAGGGTAGATTTTTTTTGAAGCTGGAGTACAGAACCGAAATTGGATTGGCAGCGACGTCAGGATTGGTTACGACTTGGATTGACAGCCACTTCACCATTAAAACACCATAATTCATCTTAGAGAATTAACCAGAAGGAGAACTTTACAGTCCTTTCTTTGAAGCATTCCCGGTGAAGTTAGTGTGTGAAATAATAGAAACGGTGGAGAGTTTCAGAAAATCTACATCAGGGGTTAGCAAGTGCATAATCAATGGAGGGGCTATTTTCAGTCTTACATTCCTCCCAAATTACATGACTTGAGCAACAGCGTGGTACGTTTTGACAGTGTGTACGTTTTGACAGTGTGTACGTTTTGACAGTGTGTACCTTTTGGTGTGGTATATTCAAAACGTTTCCAAGTTAATTGTGGTGCACGGGTGTGAGATATTAATCTTCTACTCTGAAACAAAAGAAAGTGGGCGCGACCGAAGACTGTCTCTTTACCCAATACAAGTTCTTTGAGAACAATTCCTATTTCAAACTATTTCTATTTAATTTCGACTTTTGCACACTTCATAGAATCTCATCTCCAAGTGAAGCTCAAGTTTAGAAATGATTGCTGACAAGTATATCGGCGTTGGCCTTGCCATGTCGTCGTCGCTAGCAATTGGCACGTCATTCATCATTACAAAAAAGGGCCTTATGGATACAAGCCAGCGCTTGGGCTCTGATAACTCTACGGGTCATCAATACTTACAAAATCCCATTTGGTGGGCGGGAATATTGACCATGGCTATTGGAGAGGTGGCCAACTTTGCCGCATACACTTTTGCCCCTGCAGTTTTGGTGACTCCATTGGGTGCTTTATCGGTGATCATCGGCGCAGTTCTTGCAGCCATTTTCTTAAAAGAAGAATTAGGAATCTTGGGGAAAATGGGTTGTGCTATTTGCTTAATGGGCTCTGTGATTATCTTGCTTCATGCCCCAGCAGACAAAGAGATCGAAACAGTGGATGAGATTCTTAACTATGCCATGCAACCGCCATTTATGTTTTATATTTTCATGGTGGGTACCTACTCCTTGTTCACCATATACAAGCTTGTACCAAGGTATGGCCATACCAACCCAATGATCTACCTCTCAATCTGCTCAAGTGTGGGATCCATTTCCGTCATGTCCATCAAGGCGTTTGGAATTGCCTTGAAATTAACTCTTCTGGGCAACAACCAGTTCTTCCAGGCCTCCACTTACATTTTCCTTGCAGTTGTGGCGCTTTGTATCATCACACAGATGAATTACTTCAACAAGGCCTTGGACCAGTTTGACACTTCCATAGTTAACCCTTTATACTATGTGTCATTCACATCGTTCACGCTATTGGCCTCGTTCATTCTCTTTAAGGGTTTCAATACCACGTCTTCCGTGGACATTATTTCGTTGTTGATTGGTTTTTTGGTGATTTTCTCGGGCGTGTACTTGTTGAACATCTCACGCAAGGTTATTGACAGTCTGGACAGGGAAATTTTTGGAGTGCACAGCTCCAAGGATATGGCGCCCATGGACAATGGGATCACGGGATTTTCTTCTGTTAGAAGATCAATGCAGTTAGCACGAGGTGACTATGAAAACGAGGAGACGCTTGGTCTAAGGAACTTTGATTCGTTTGACCTTTCTGATGAGGAAACCAATGGATCGCGTCACAGACACTAAGGAGGAACAGCTAGGGAGAGGAACACAAGAAGGATCTTGAAACCGCAGTGATCATCCTCCATGGTGTCAAAAAACCTATGGATCATGTTCTTCCACTGCACTTGTCATATTTTAATGGCCGCTTTAAGCACACGGTACTACAATATCGTGCGCCTGCATATTTACGCGCCTGCATATTTACGCGCCTGCATATTTATGCTCCTGCACGCATGCGCATACACTACACAGCTCGTCTGTCTATCTTCTCACCGTAACTACAACTACATTAGCTCCATGGGCGCTACTCTATCACTTCAAGCACCACACGCACAGACTGTGGCCATCCGCTCGTACGTGGATGTACTTCAAGACTATCAATTCCTCGACATCCTCAACAATACCCGCTTCCTCAAGTCCATCAAAGCCTATGATCCCAAGTCCAAGTCCCTCCTTGTTATCAAGGTGTTTATTAAGCCACCACAAACGCCTATTGATCTAAAAGCGGTAATTGAGCTGATTTCTCGTGAAGCTACTCTTCTCCTACCCTACTCAAACATTTTGGCTTGGAACAATATCTTAGAAACAGATCTGGCCGGCTACCTTGTACGGCAATTGGCGCGTACCAATCTATACGACCGCTTATCAATGGCGCCGTTCCTTAGCCCTGCAGAAAAGCTCTGGTTTGTGTACCAGCTTCTCCGAATCTTGGTAATAGTCCATGACGAGTGTGGCGTTGTTCATGGAGACTTAAAGACGGAGAACTTATTGGTAACAGGGGGAAACTGGCTTCTTTTGACGGATTTCCTGGCACACACCAAGCCACGTGTTCTTCCGGAAAATAACCCCAGCGAGTATGCATTTTATTTCAATCTGTCCAATCGCAGAACGTGTTACTTGGCTCCGGAACGCTTTTACAGTGGGCGAGTTCCGGAAACGGCTCAGGCTCAAGCGCAGGCGCCTGTACATGACGTCTTTTCGCTTGGATGTGTGGTGATGGAGTTGTATCAGAATGGAGAACCAACTTTTACGCTCTCGGATCTCTATAAATATAAGAAGGGGGAGTACTCGGTGAATGTGCAGGCTGCCCCAGGCCCTGTGCAAGATATGGTGACGCAGTGCTTGGATTTGGATGCAGAAAAGCGGCCTCGGGCTCAACAGCTCTTGAAGAACCCGGTATTTCCCGATTTTTTTGAAGGCTTTCTCTATGGCTTCTTATATGAGCTCAATAGTTGCGAGAGATTCGACCTGCATGACCCCAATAAATCTGCAAGTGATTTACGCATTGAGTATATTTGGGCCGAATACGGAAACCTCTCTTCCGCTTTGGGAATTACTTTCGCTCACGAAATTGCTGGCTATCTGTTCCCTAAAGCTCAGGAATCTGCTAGCTGCCTAGGCTTTCCTCATTATCGCTTGTCCCTCCCAGGAATGCACAGCTACTGCATCAAAGCTCAGCCGTCCACTAATGATGGCTGCTTGATTGTTTTAAATGCCGTGCTTTCGCTACTAAGCAGTCTCCAACGGCCCGAAAATAAGGTTAAGGCTTGTGAGCTTATCTTGGCTCTTTCCGAGCACATTTCTGACGACGCCAAGCTCGACCGCTCTGTGCCGTACCTTTGTCAATTTTTCGACGATTTTTTAAAGCAAATAAGCCACAAGGTCGATATTCAGGACCAGACCCATTCGGACTTCCCAGGAATCTGCCACGTGTCATCTCGGGTGGCATGCGTGGCTTTGGTGGCTTTGACTAACCTCTTGGAGACCTGCACCTGGGTGAACTCTATCAATGGCCACATATTCGCCGAGTACCTAATGCCCAAGCTACGGGCTTTGGCATTCATGACCAGCCCATTCCAACAAGATCTCGACCACTTGAAGAATGCGTTGGCACTGTGCTTTCCATATTTGGTAAGAATTTCCGGTCGGTTCGATGGTTTCTCACAGGAAAAAGACGAAAGGGCAAAATTGGACACTGATATCTTCGAGATCACCGAGGCTCTCTTGACGCTGACCAACGTGGATATCCGCATTAGTCTTGTCAATAATCTCCTTCCACTTTGTCAATATTTTGGCGTGGACAAAACAAACGATGTGATCCTTCCCCATTTGATCACCTACCTTAACGATTCCAGCTATCAGCTCCGCTTGGCGTTTCTCCTGTCGCTTATTGGAATCGGAAACTTCATTGGAATCCTTGCGTTTGAACAATACCTCATCCCGCTTCTACTCCAGACCTTGGGAGACCACGAAGCTCTTGTGGTGTTGAAAGCACTTGAGATCTTTGTTTTTTTTGTGCAGAAAAAGCTTATTATGGCGGAGTTCAATGGCTTGTCCATATATAAGGAACTACTCAAGCTGTCGCTTCCATTACTAGTTCAACCGAACGAGTGGATTCGCCAGTCAGTCATATGCCTTGTTTTGGCAGTCTCGGAGAACTTACTGGATGCTGACAGGTTTTGCTTCTTGTACCCGTTGATCAAAACATACTTGGCCTACGATATCTCAGTGGTTTCATGGGAAACCTTATACCCGAGCTTGGTGAAGCCGTTGAGTGTGCGAGTATTTGATTTGGCATTGACTTGGCTTCATAAATCAACACTGAAGTCGTTGTTCTGGAAACAAAAACAAGTGTCAATTGTGCGTGCCAATGGGAAGAAAAAGCTCGTGTCGTACTCCAAGGACTTTGGCCGCCTGGTGTACCTAGCGAGTGCACATAGCCCGCAAATGGAGCCTAGCAGCTTGGACTTGGCACTTTCCAACGAGGACCGCAGCTGGGTGCTCAAGTTGAAATCTGTGGGGATGGATGTGAAGGATCTCTGGAAGGTATTTGCACTCAAGGACTACTTTATGGGAATTTCACTGCTGAGAAGCTATAGTGAAACAGGCCACCAGCGGAACTTTGAGCTTGCAAGCACCATGAATATCCCACCAAAGACGGTTTTTTTTGAAGTTCGGTATAAGTCCGAGCCCATCCTTGAAAATGGAAAGGAAATTCAGAAAAACCATTCTGAACGACGGGGGTTATCTGTTGTTTTACCGAAAAAGGCGCGAGCATCTTTACAGACCAGCGAAGCCAATGTATTTGGAGAAATTGACTTTGAAGGAGTGGGAGATGTGGGAGATGTAGGAGATATCCCTCCATCCACTCGCTTGTTCAGTGTCTCCAACGATAAAATCATTTCATCGTCCATGAGACACAACTTCGATGGCCTGAACCCCTATATCCTCCAATACCTTGAAAACATGAAGTTTGAGCCCACATTGGAAGACTTTCCAGAATTTGGCCCCACAGCAAAAAGCTCCCAGGATTTCCTGAACTTCCTACCCGTTCAGGGAAAGCTAGTGGGTCGGTTTAAAAACAATACCAATACCAATTCCATAGAGGCTGTGACCAAAATAGCAGTTGCTCCGTATTCAGAGTTTTTCGTGGCTGGTTCCGAAACCGGTATATTGAGAGTTTGGGATGCAAGCAAAGTGGAGAACTTGAGTGGGACCAGTGCTCGGCTCACGCTAGATCTTGGTGGATCCATTACCGATATTACTTTCATGCCGCAACGGTTTGTTTTTGCAGCAGCAAGCAGCCATGGAAGAATAGGAGTTTTCAAGGTACACGTTGTTCGGGGCAAGAACCGTAAAATCATCAAGCTCTCGAAAATATCGGTTGTCAGGGATTTTATGTTGGCTCAAGGTTATGGTACGGCATTGAAGTTCATGGAGTATGGGGAGAAGACAGTTTTGATGGCATTAACCACACAATGCTATGTGATTGGATATGATGTGATTACTTCCAAGAAAGTGATTGAATTGGGCAATCCTCCAGTATATGGTGTTCCAGAAACGTTCATTTCCACTACAGATTGGCTTCTTTTGGGTACTCGGGAGGGAGTTCTTTGCTTGTGGGATATGAGATATCAAATTCTTTTGAATGTTTGGAAAGTGAAGATGGATCAAGGAGAACTGAGTGTCATCAAGCAATTGGTGATGGTGGGGGGGAAAGAGAAGAATGTGGAATGCATTCAGTTTGCTATGGTTGGAGGATGTGATCAGCCAGATGTCACATTATGGGATATTCCTGAGTTTGAATGCCTGCAAGTATTAAGCTCATCACCAACTCCCAAACTCAAAAAATACCACATGCAAAAAGTCCAAGAGAATTGGGCCATTTCAGAACTCATGGCCGAATTCACTTTGGACTTGGAACCTAGTGTGAACCATGCAAATACATGTTTGGTTTCCACTTCAGGAAAGGACCTGGCGCATCTTGTGACTGCCACTGCAGATAAGCAAGTAGTGGTATGGGATATGAAGGATATCCAAAAGTCTGTGCTGATGTGTGGGAAAAGCACCTTTTACCGGACCCAAGTGGCGCGAGATTTGGGTGTTTGCTATGAAAAGAAGGAAACACATGAAGAACGGTTTGAGGATGAAATCACTGCTATTGGAGTATTGGAACGGGGTCAACAAATGGTGGTAGTGGGAGACCGAAGTGGAACTCTTAGTATTTTTGAGTAACGGGGGTGGTAAGGTGTGAGTGAGATCCGATAAGCTGAGCAGTGATCGATTTTACAGTCCGATGACTCTGACTCTCAGATCAGAGTCTACAGTCAATGAGTCTACAGTCAATGAGTCTACAGTCAATGACTTCTGGCTCTGACTGTAGAGTCAAATTCTACCATACATTTCTTGGACCAAGTGTTTGCACGTGACATGTGTTCACCATTTGGAGGATCTTTTATCATTGGGTGTCAACAAGGCAGATGAAGCAATGTGCAGTCACTACAATTCATATTGGAATTCAGGGAAAAACAGCAATAAGGAAGTTGACATTTTATCCGCAGATTTTATCCAGTGACACATTTCATGATCAAACCTACATATAAACGCCTGCACAAGGTGAGGATGAGAATTTCCCAGATTTTTTCTCTCCACACAATGACGTTTGACGATAAGAAGGGAATCAAAATTGCCTTGGCAGAAGCAAAAAAAGGTATGAGCGATAAGTCCGGGGATCCGATAAGTCCGATGTCTAAGTCCTTCGATAAGTTGCAGGGAAGTCCAGCAATTGCCTTTCATAATTACATTACTAACAGCAGGTGTTGCCGAAGGGGGCATTCCAATTGGTGGGGCCCTTATTCACAAAGATGGAAGAATCTTGGGCCAAGGCCATAATATGCGAGTGCAGAAAAATTCAGCTACATTACATGGAGAAATATCTACTTTGGAAAATGCTGGCCGCTTGCCAGGAAGCTTATACAAAGACTGCACAATGTACACCACGTTATCGCCGTGTATTATGTGTTCAGGGGCATGTTTGATGTATGGGATTGGGCGAGTTGTATTGGGAGAAAATACCAATTATAAGGGTGCTGAAGAACTTCTCCGGTCACGTGGCGTGGAAGTTGTTAATATGGATGATGATGAATGTAAGGAACTTATGAGGAAGTTCATTGTGGAGAGGGGAGATATTTGGGATGAAGATATTGGAAAGTGAGGGAGAGGGAGAGGAAGAGAGGGAGATTCATTTGCCTGTGGTCCACTATACTCATGCCCATAACCTTCGTTGAAAACTCCTCATTTAAGGATTGGGTTGGAACAATAGCCGCGAATTCCAACCTTGTCTTTGAATACCCAACATGACTGCACAGATTAGGCTCGGTATGCTAGGAAGGCTATCTGCTCATTGGAGTCATGAGAGAAAACACATGAGCTATTATTAGACATGAACAATGCTGACCGCGAGGTTACGTCCTGAAGTTTAGACGCTTGGGGTGAAACTAGGTCAGGAGCTGAATCAACTGAATGAATCAACTGAACTGAGTCACTGAATGAATCAACTGAACTGAGTCACTGAATGAATCAACTGAATGAATCAACTGAACTGAGTCACTGAATGAATCAACTGAACTGAGTCACTGAATGAATCAACTGAACTGAGACACTGAACTGAGTCAACTGAATGAATAAAGACACCATGTAGAGGACTAGTAAATAAATCTCATTCTTACACGTTCTGGCCAGAAAACCGGATGGTCATATAACCTCCGTAAAATAAGCTTTTGATTTCAAGGCGTCCTAGGGAACCAAACCTTAATCAGTTAAGCTCTCAAAAAAACATCAGTAATGCTCTCAAAAGAACATCAGTCATGCTCTCAAAAGAACAGTCCTTTTATGCTTCGTTGTGAAATAATAGAACAGCAAGAAATCTGTAATCAATAGGAATTTGAACTCCTTGACTTCAAAGTGTACACTCAAAATGTTCTTAACCTTCAACACATAAGCAGCCATGGCCTGCACATAAAGCCCAACAACAGGGAAGTGGATTGTAGTTGTGGGATACCAACTCGATGCGTAGTAGTCAATGTCCTTCAATATGGTCTGGACATTCCCGTTCACTGTCCGCAGTGCACTAAATTCTTGCACTCCTTGTATTCCCACAATCACTGTGGCTAGAGTCTCACATGAAACTCGAGGTAACAATGAATCACATGTCAGCATTCACACATTATGGCCCGAGAATGGCATACACCGAAAGGGCCCAAACCCGATCCTCTGCTTGAGAAGTATCACCTCATTCTTGGCAAAGGCACCGTTAACCAATCTGATACCCACATTTTTTAAGTAGACCACCTCGGCAAAGATACATGGAGACAAGTATGCCAACCCACACATGGCACTGGAAATGTTATAGAGTACTGCACATAGCACCATGGCCTCACAGTATACCAAACGAGCGAGCATCCATAGAGAAATCCCGCCCATAACCCCCACTGGAAACTGTAACATGTAGAAAGGAGCCTTGAAGAATTCCCATAATAGGAATTTGGTCCTGACTCCTTCTGTTAGAGAAAGTCTCTGGTAAAAAGTCTTGAGAGGACCATAATGTGCGACTTTATCCTCAGAGATTAATGTGGCGTAATTGGACACCAAGTGCGGCCAGCGTCCAGCGTCCAGTTCCACTAACCAACGAAAAGGGTTTCTTTGGGTCTCCCTCCATACAAATATTTTTCACATTAACCTTGACTTGTCCATTTTGGTAATCACTCCAATAGCACGGCCTTTCTCATGTAAATGAACCTTTGAGCGTCTCTCAATTCTCTATAAATAAAAATATCACCACAAAGCCTATGAAGCATAAGATACAGACCGAGAATATCACCCACCTCCAGCCTCCCATTGCAGGTTTTCGGCTTCTCATTCATAAATCATGCAATCATTGGTGACACCTTTGGGAAGCTTTGACTCCTTTAACTTTAACTCCTACACCTTTCTCACCTTTGCTCCTATAACTTTGACTCCTACACCTTTGCCTCCGTTAACTATGACTCACCCATTTTGTCTAAGCTCAGAAGTCAGGCATGTTCACAATAATCACTTAATAACTTTTCACGTCAGATACTGTCGACCACCAATTTATAGGTGGCCAAAAATCATGAAGGCAAAATGGACTGAGGCTTCAGGGCAGTGGTTTCAAATGTGACTGAACTCAATGGAAAAAGCTCTCATTTATTTTAGAGTTGGACAGTTGCTGTTAGTGTATACTGAAGGGATCGTTAGTCCTAAGTTATCAAGGGATGAATTTAGCTAGAATAGTTGAGGACAGGGGGGGAAAGCTCGCTGTTATATAGACAGGGAGCATTGGACACCTGCACACACATGAAACACATGCACCTTGCGTGTAGGAATGCATATCGTTATCTGCAGACATCACCCCACAGCGTCGTGAGTATCCTTTTGTACTCACTGCTAACAGTGTGGCTGCTATTCGCTCACCCGACTCCTGGGCCCTTTATAGACTGATGAGAACTGATTATATCCATTATATATGCATGAGTCCGTAGATGAAACACTGAGTATATGCAGTACCGCCTAAGTTGCTCAGGAGAATACTTTACAGCCAGTTACAAAAACCTCCCAGGAACGAGTCAAACGCCGGATTTCAACTATTCCATTACAGTCTTGTGCCTTAACCAGCTTAGCCACAAGGAGCTTATTAAAATGTATTGAAAATTAACCTCCTATTCAGTCACCACTAACTACGCTATAGGGGAGCAGGTTTTGTGGGGTGTACCAGCATTGATATATAGGAAAGTCTGAGGAACTTCAGGAGTAGTAGGATTGATTTAATTCAGACTGGGATTGTTATTGTTCAAAGGATGATGTACAGGCCAATAAAGAGGAGAGAATAGAACGGGGTCGTGCAGGGATCAGATCTAGGGATGTACAGGTGTATCTAGGAACGGACGTCCGGGCACGTCCGGGCATGCCCTGTGCTGTGATATGTAAGGCAAAGTAGTGCATGATTGCAGAGAAGTAGCTTCTTGCAGCCAAAGTAGCTTCTTGCAGTCAAAGTAGCTTCTTGCAGTCAAAGTAGCTTCTTGCAGCCAAAGTAGCTTCTTGCAGACAAGTATCTACTTGCAGCATGCATGCACCAGAAAACCCAATCGGGAATATCTCCGAAGCCTGTGTTCAGTCACGTGTGTGCACATGACATGTGGCACGTGACATGATGCCTCACATACTTCCGTTCCCTCTTACTTCCTACCCCCCCAATGGATAACATCTCTGAGCTGGTCTTCCAGGAGCTTGCGCCAGACCACGTGGTTGAGACTCCCTCCCTCCTTACCATAATCTTTGAAATTACCCCTAAGCTGTGGTATGCCATCCGCAACCAAATTACCCTCCAGGACCTCATAAAGGCGCTCTTGGTATTCCTAAACGCCCACCTTTCCGCAAACAATAGTAACCAAGTGGCGTTTATAGTGTCCCTGCCTTCAGGGTCCCGGTTTCTCCACCCAAATATCCTCCAAAAAAAAGAAATTGATAATGCCCAATCTGCCGCCAACCAATCTACCCCCTTTCTGGCAATGTACCGCCAATTCAGGGTAGTAGATGAAGCGGTAGTTCTGGAATTGAACCACGAGTTATTGAAGTTGGCGCAAATGCCTGATGATACAAACCTGTCCACTCTTAGTGGCGCCTTATCTATGGCTCTAACATATACTAACAGAATGCTTCATTTTGACCAAACTATTGAAACCACTGCAGCTTCCGCCATTAACAGCACAACAAGCGTGTCTGCACTGGGTACGGACGGAGTGCATGGAACAAGCTCGTCGTCTATGGATCTGCGTGTTTTGGTGATTACCGCCAACGATACCTACCATAATAATTACATTGCTCTAATGAATGTGATTTTTGCAGCACAAAAAATGAAGGTGCCAATTGATATTGCCAAGTTGGGCGTGCGTGAGTCTGCTTACCTCCAACAAGCTGCTGATGCCACCAGTGGCGTGTACATACACATAAATGAGCCGGATGGGTTGATCCAGACTCTAGCGACTGCTTACTTCATTGAGCCATGTTTACGTGATGTGATGATATTGCCCACCAAGGCCGATGTGGATTATAAGGCCTCTTGTTTCTTAACTGGGAAGCCTGTGGACCTGGGCTACGTTTGCTCGGTATGTTTATGTATTATGAGCAAGGTTCCTGACGCAAAGTGTCCTACATGTCATAGTTTATTTGATGTGAAACTATTGGAACGATTGAAGCGAGGTCCTGTGATACGGAAGAAGCGAAGGGTAGAGAAAAGAGGGGATGGAAAGGGAGAGGAAAGAAACTGACCTGTCAAATTTTGATAGTGAATTTGTGAAATCTTACTGTGAATTTGTGAAATCTTACTGTGAATTTGTGAAATTTTGCTGTGAACCTGTCAAATTTTGATAGTGAAGCTGTCAAATCTTGCTAGTGAACCTGCCAAACCTTGCTGTGAACCTGTCAAATTTTGATAGTGAACCTGTCAAATCTTGCTA